>PVIY010011510.1:0-65012 GCA_004026745.1 Myrmecophaga tridactyla
TCAGCCCTGCCCCCTTGGTGCTGGGACAAAAATGAGCTACCTCTGCTTTGACCAGGTTCACCTAAGCTGAGGGCCTATTTTTAGTAGTCAGAATTTGTTAATTAGTTCCACAATTAGTGTTTGATTGTGCCCAGTCCCTGCTGCTGGTAAAGTCCTTTCCTTTCCCCTCTGGGAAGCTGCCTGTGGGGGAGGGGCGCTGGTCACTGCAGCTTTGGGAACTCACGGTTCTGGGGGGTGCTTGCAGCCGGTCCAGCTGGTCCAGACTGGGGTACGCTATGTGTCTGGTCATTGACGTGGCCCCAGGAGGTGTTCTGTACTGTTTCTGGTTATTTAGTAGTTGTTCTGGAGGACGAACTAAAACGCGCACGTTGTTAAGCCGCCATCTTGACCCGAAAGTGCCACAATAGTTTTAATTTTTGTTGCTAGTATTGTTAATGTCATTAGGCTTTGGAGGAAGAGGATTCATCTACATTCTACCATCTTAACCTAACAGACTTTCTCTTAAGATTTAAGTTGACTGGGCAAGTGACCTTTGACTTTATTCCTATTTTGTGCTTATAATTTTATGTTTTCTTTCTTTTCCCATTCCTTACTTTTTCTGGATTGAGTTTGCATTTCTATATTTCTTCAACAAGTTGGAAGTTGCATTCTCCATTTTGTTATTGATTGTTCATATTTATCTATTAGTGCCAAGATAAAATTGTAACTATCCCCACAAAGGTATTTTACTTACCAACTCCTTCCCCAACAAATGGTTTTACCTTCTCATTTCTTCTCCTCTCCAAATTCCTGAATTTTGCTGGTTTAAAATTTTAATTCCAAACTATTATATTTTCTCTTACAATGTATTTCTTTGGTTCACAGAATCTTAACTGCATTACAGTTCCCTACCAAATTAATACTCCCACCTTGGTTTACTACAAAAATTACAAGATTTGGGCAGGCAACAGTGACAACAGTGGCTCAAGTGGCAGAATTCTCACCTACCATGCTGGAGACCCGGGTTCAATCCCTGGAGTCTGCCCATGCCAAAAAAAATTTTTTAATTACAAGATTTATTATTCATCACTGCTGTCTCTGAATCTTTCTTTATATAGAGATCTCTGTTCTCATTTAATTTTCATTTAGAGTAGAGTAGCTTTTCCTCAGGTAATTTCCTCATTAGGGTATAAGTTTAATATAATTGCATCTCCTCCCCAATTTTTTTGTCCTCACATATGAATACCTTGGGTGAGTACAGTTCTCTTGAATCAGTTGTTTTGTCTCAATAGTGTGAAATATGCTTCATAGTTTTGCTTCCTACGTTAGTGGACTGAAAAATGACCTACAAAGACATCAGGTCCCAATCCCCAGAATCCATAAATATTACCTTATGTGGCAAAAACATGACCACGGTTTGAGATGGGGAAATTATCCAGGTGAGTTCTAAGTGCAATCAAATGTCTTTTTTTTTCTTTTTCAACATACTTTTTTTAAAAATTAGAAGTTGTAAGTTTACAGAAAAATCATGTAAAAAAGTGTTCCCAAGTACTCCCCCTTATTCACACTTTACTAATGTGTGGTGCTTTCTTACAACTGATGAAAGAATATTGTATATGTACTATAAGTCCATAGCTTACATTAAGGTGTATTTTTTCCCCATATACAATCTGTGATAGTTAGGTTCTTGTGTCAGCTTGGCCAGGTGGATGGTGCCCTGTTGTCTGGTTAGGCAAGCACTGGCCTATCCATCACTGCAAGGATATTTCCTGGCTGGTTGATAAGCCAGAAGGCTAGTTTATTTAATCATCAGTCAGTTGATTGCATCTGTGGATGATTACAATTACTTTCAATTTAGAGTGTGTATTCCGCATCAAGAGTATCCAATCAGCTGGCTTAATCCAGTCAATTGAAGACTTTTAAGGGAGAAGAGAATTTTCATTTCTTCTTTAGCCAGCCAGCCTCTCCTGACGAGTTCATCAAGGACCTTCATTGGAATTGCCAGCCTTGCAGCCTGCCCTATGAATTTTGGACTCTTACATCCCCACAGTTGCATGAGGTATTTTTATAAATTTCATGTTTACAGTTATCTCCTGTTGGTTCTATTTTTCTAGAGAACCCTACTACACCATCCCATTATTAATGCCCTTGCATTAGTATATTTGTTATAATTCATGGGAGAATATTTTTATCATTGTACCATTATAAAAATAGTAAAATTGCATACTCTTTCATCAGTTGTAAGAAAGCACCATACTAATGTAAACTGTGAATAATGGGGAATACTTGGGAACACCCTTTTACATGATTTTTCTGTAAATTTACAACTTCCATTAACATTTTAATAATTGTACTATTAATTGTCCATTACTTATGGTACAGTTCACTGTGTTGGTTCTAAACACAAGGCAGGAGATTTTATACAGACAGCCAAGAAGACAGAAGAGGAGAAGGCATGTGACCACAGAGGCAAAGATGGAAGTGATGTGACCAAAGTCAAGGAATGCCAGCAGGTACCAGAACTGGGAAAGGAAAACAATAGATTATCCCCTAGAGCCTCCACAATTTGCCTTGCCAACACGTTGATTTTAACACAGTGAAATTAATCAGACTTCTGGCCTTCAGAACTGTTAAGAGGATATGTGGTGTTTTAAGCCACCAAGTTTGTGGTAATTTGTTTCTAGGGAACTCATACAGTTAGGGATAATAAATTACTACTAGTCTCCCTTATTGTTTCAAGTAATCTATTTGCTCACTAGCCATCCATCAGCCAGGCAGGGAATGCAAGTTAGAATCACCACCAGATTTTTTTTTCTCCCTGCACCAGATTGGCAAAAATTAAAAGAATTGTTGGAAGGAAGAAGGGGGAAACATCCTCTCATGCACTAAACAAAAAGGGTGGGCTGGGGGTGGTAGTATTTTGAAAGTCAAGGCTAAAGTACTAAGTTACAATGCCAGACATTAAGGAAATTGGATTTTATCCTGATGGCATTGCATTCCATAGCAGCGTTTAAAGCAGGACTGGGATGTTACCAGATAAATGCATTAGGTAAATCATTCTATTTACATTTAGAGAACAGCCTGGAAAGGAACAAGAATAGAGGCTGGGAGACCAGCTAGGTGGCTAGTGCCACAATCTAGGTAAGAGATAAAGTTGGCCTGACCTAGGGTAGTGGTTGTGGGAGTAGGATACAAACATTCCAAGCTAACTAGGTTCTAGAACTCACCCAAGTATCTCCAAACTAAGTATCTCACTTAGTTCCTCCTGCTGAGAACACCTTACCTTACCTTTCTTGCCTGGCTAACTGCTACTTATTCTTCATATTTCAAGATAGATGTTACTTTCTCTAGAAGCTTTCCCTCTGTCCAAGACTCCCTAAGTATGGAAAAAAGAACAACCTTGAAAGAACAATTAATTCCTGGTCATGCCAGTCTCACAGAGCATAGCTATTATCAGCTTTATTAGTAACCTATTGAATAAAGATAACAAGAAAACTTCACCCTTTTAATTTCAAAAAATGGAATTATAACAACCTGACATTTACGTTGGTGCTTGAGGTATATTGCAATTTGTTTATTCGCAAACTGATGCATTTTTAAAATAAAGCACCCAAGCAGAAAAAGGAGAAAAGTAATTAATTTTCCCTATATAAAGCTCAAACTCATTACTTACATTTCTGTCCTTGAGAAGTCTATGTGCTAATCTCTACTGAAAGACATTACTATGAAATAATATGTAACTATAAAGAATGAAATGGATCTTACATGTTGACAAGGAAAGATATCACATATTATGTGGAAAAAGGCAAACCGTAGAACAGTATGTAAAGTAGGAGCTATTTTCTGTACCATGTTTTGATTGTTCATGTCTTATGCCAAGTACACAACAAAAGTCTTGGAGAATACACACCAAATGTTTATAGTGGTGGATAGATAAAAGAAGGTCTTTTATTTTCTACTTCATACAATTTTAATTCTTTTGTATTATTTGAAATTTTGTTCCAATAGAAATATTTGTAATTTACAAAGAAAGATGTGACTAAAAGTATGAAGGTTACTAACAGATTTATTAATATACTCTCATCACAAATTTAAAGGCACTTTAAAATTTCTAAACTTTCTCAGAAGCCCAGTCATCACTCTGACAATGTTTTAAAACTTCATGCAATGATTGTAACCAATAAAACCTACTGTATGAGCTCAATAATGAAATTTTTTAAATGAGAACTAAAATTCTAAAATTACAGACTTTTTAAAGCTAAATTAATGTTATTAAAATTACAGACTTTTTAAAGCTAAATTAGTTATTAATAACTCACATACAGTCACTCCACTAAGTTTATGGCACTCTTCTATAGATCTGAAATTTGACCCCTGGATTAGTTTTCCTGAGCTGCTATGAGAGATACCACAGAATGGGTTGGCTTAAACAACAGGAATGTATTGGCTCATGATTTGAGAGGCTGAAGTTCATATCAAGGCATTGGATAGAAACCTTGACTTCTCTTCGGTTTGGTAATGTTCAGGCTAGTTGGCAATCTTTAGATTCCTTGGTTTTCCAGTCTTATGGCAATGTCCTGTTGACTTCTGGTTCCTCCTTATGGCTTTCTCTGATTCGAGCTTCCAGTTTCTTTCTTTTTTTAAGGCCTCCAATAATACAGATTAAAACACAATCTTATTCATTCAGTTAGGACACACCTTTACTTAAAATAACATCTTAAAAAGATCCTATTTACAATGACTTCACATTTACAGAAATGTGGACCAAGACAAGACCACATCTAAACTGGAGTATATAACTGTAGATAACCTACTACAATTCCCTGGAAATTATAGGAAATATCTGGGTCAGCAAAATAATATATGATCAGTTGGCAACCCAATAGCTATTTCACAAACTCCCTGGCCTCCTACCCACCTATCTTCTTTCATACCAAGAGAACACTGATGCCATTCTTCTCAGTAGATGCTCCTTAAGGGGCAACAATTTACAAATTCAAGGGGTGAATCTTCATGGTCTGAGCCAATTCCAGAAGTTTTATTCCCTTTATATATTAGGCATTGCTTTGGCTACAAAGGGAAGTGGGTATGGGTAAGGGAAATGTTCCTTTTATAAAAAGGACAAAATTTCTGCCTCTGGTTGTCATTTGCGACCTGGAATACCTTGGCAGTCACTCTGGAGTCACGAGGTGAAAGTGCGCTCACACGGTATGAATGGTAATGGGAAGACCAAAGGTACGTACCTCCTTGATGACAGTGCAGAGCTGCTGAGTCAGTCAAGCCAGGAAGTGCCTTCCCTTTAGACTCCTAGTTACTAACATCTTGCTAATAAATTCTTCGAGATTCTAAAATTGTTTTTGATTGCTAGAATAATTCAGACATATCATTTGGGGGAAATCATAACATTTATTGAATAAATGTTTATTTAGTAACAGCAACACAATTTCTTACAAAAAGAGATGAGTTGAACTCCCCCAACAAAATGAAACAATTTTCCTTTTTCCTCAGGTTTAGCCTGAATCTATAATCTTATCCTTTCCTTTAATAAGTGTCAATATACACAAAATATTTGGAGGATATGCAAATTATCCTAAATATTTTAGGATAAAAAGCTGTTTAAGAATAGTAATCTCTATACATCACAATACACCAAAGACACCATCATGCAGCTTTAGAACTATTCCTAATCAAAAAATTAATATTTATTTAAAATGCCTGTGAACAATTCAAACACCTATGAGCTCTTCCAGTTTCCAATTTCAGGGACAAGTACAAACTACTGTGCATGTGTGTTCTGAGTAATATGTCCGATCTCCTTCATGGGTCTTCTTTTACTGTGTCCATCAAAAGTCAGTGGTCCAGCTCTCAAATACTAATGACAATGTATGTAAATACTACTAAGTTTTGAAAGGATTCAATACTAAAATCCCGAATTATTTTCCCACCACATTCTAATATTCCCTGAAGAGATTTTATTCAAAGATTGAAAACAGCTATTTTCTAACACAAAGTCAATTTACTTTTAAAATGGAGTATAAACTGTTATGTTCTTTCCACCAATTTTACAAGGGATTGCTATGCATAAGTGAATAAATATGCTCACATATTCATATTGTATATATAAACCAAACATATCCAAAGGTTCCATATCAGTTAAGTTTGATATTACAATGTCTGACCACAGACTGTCCAAAGTATAATTCATAGTATTTAGTGGTGAGAGAAATATTCATTTCTATCTTTTTTTATCCCCGTATTTTTTTTAAGGCTCTCTTTTGTTTGAAAACTGAGTTTATGGAAAATTCTAAAGAAATAACCCCATCAGACATTTGGAATTACTGTAGAAATTAGGTGACAATGCATATTTTTCCATTTAAAAGTAAATTCGACGTTGGTTTCAAACTGATTTAAACTGATTCGTTCAACATACTATTCTAAGACTATATTCTCTTCATTCTATAATTCCTAGTGCATGAATAACATCAATATTCATTTTGAGTTTTAAAAATAGAAGTCTTGTACTACCCTTTAGCTTCTGTCTTAAGTTTATATAATTTTGTTTTAATGATTTAGTTTCAAAAAGTTAAACAATCAGAACATAGTTTAGTAAGAGTTTAACAGGCAAAAAAAAATGTTGCTTTGGCAATGTATAAAAGTTATATTACAAGTCATTATTTAATCTACTCTTATTAAATATTAAAATGCAATAAGGCAATTACTGTTTTAAGACAGGAAATTACATTTAATAAATGGATATCTAGCCCACACCTGTTATATTGCACCCCTACTTTATTCCTCTATTTACTCTAAGGAACTCAAAAAGTTATTTTAAAAAACCAATCTGTAGTCTTCTTTTAAAAATTGATTACTAAGATCTTACAATATAAACTTCTGAAAAAGAAGACACTGAACAATATATTTTAAAAGTTTTTTCCCCTGTAATGGGTTTCTGCTGTCTCCTATTCTCTTGAATCCATTCATAACAGCTCAACTGAAAGTATACCTATTAAGGAATAAATAGTTGTGATATATTGTTTAAGGTGCCACTCGAGACAGGGTAGTGATTCCCAAACCTGACTTCCTATCAGTATCATCAGGGAAAAATAGGAAATGAATTCCTGAGCCCCTTCAGCCTTAATAAAGCAATGTCCCACTCCACCTCCTCCCAACCTTCCCTAATGAATCTATATGATTAGCCTTGCATAATCCAACATTTGAGATGACTTGAGGACAAAGTTAAAAAGAAGAGATATACATCATCATGTTTCCACAGGTCCTAGCTCACAAACTGGGATCTAGTGAAAAGATAAAATGTCAAGGAGGCTGACTGGGAAACAATTCTATCACCTACAAATCAAACAAAGGTAGCTTCAGCCTTCCCTGATGCTTGGAGGGCTCATAAACTAAACTAGAGGGCAAACAGACAAGGTATAGGGTGTGGAGGATTCAATGAAAAACTGAATGTTTCTAGACCATTTCTCTCCATCTCTATTTCTTAATTTTCCTGCTCTCATTCCACCTTTTCTCTTACTTTGCCATTTGCCATTCTCACTCTTACTCCCTTCTCTTTCCTCTCTTCTTTTCTCACTTCCTTTCCTTTCCATTTTTTTTTTGGGGGGGGGGTCATTCTTTTACATCATTCTTTTCTCCTCTAGCTTCTTTCTTAAAAATTCCTCCTTACCTAATATAAGCATTCACACTGGAGATATAATGTATGTCAGAAAACATTCAAGCTAAAGAAACAAAATGATCTACAGGGGAGACAACAGGGGAAAATAGAATTTCAACAGTAACACTGGTGTGGCATTACCCAAGCCATAGAGAATGCTTGAAATTCATTACCTCTTCTGAGTCTCATCATCTTGTGAGGTTTGCCAGGCATATTGATTGTAATTAAAAACCTACGGCACAGAGAAGGTTAAATGATATGCCTGGGTCCCTAGAACCAGATCCTTGCTCAGAGTCTGGTCTTCTTTGTTACACCAGTAACATTGACTAGAGGCAAGAGAGGGCCTTGAGTAAGCAGATACAGTGTTTCAGGCTCTAAAGCTTCCAAAGCTAAGCTAGTTAACTTACACATGATGATGAACTGTTTTTCATAGGGAAAATAAAAGTATATATTTTCTTAAAATGCAAATATATGTTTTCTAAAGGTTTTCCAAGTTCTTTTAAGATGGTTACTTATACAAACGAAGTTTGACTACTGTTAAAAGTCATTCAGCTTAGGTTCCATGCACTAAAGTAACTTTCCAGAAACCTACAACATTCAGATGGGTCCCCAAAACAGTTAAGTCCTGAAAATGCAGAGGGGCCATTCTCTCCAGAACATCAACTAGTTCCATCCCTCTATCCCATATTATTGACAGCCCTCTCCAGTGGTAAAAAGGTTAGAATGTGCATAGCCCAAATACCCTAAAGAATGGGAGAAAGATCAAAGGTGATGGTGGAGTTATACAGAGAAGGTAGAATTTAACAAATGAGTATGATTGCTGAATCATATTGATATTTCTTTTAATTTCCAGTATCTTAGGGTAGCTAGAAGTAAAAACCTAAAATTGTAGAATTGTAACCCATACCAAACTCTGAGATCTGTTCTATAACTAACTGTTGTGCTTTCAAATTTATTGCTTTTTTTGTATGTATGTTATTTTTCAGAAAAAAGAAAAAGTCAATTGTGATGATAAATGTACAGCTATATGATGATACTGTGAACCACTGATTGTACACTTCGGATGACTACAGGGTATATGAATATATATTAAAAAAATAAATAATTTCAAAAAAGATCAAAGCAGAAGATAGAGAAGTTAGAATTTAACAAATGAGTATGACTTCTGAATCATTATATTGATATTTCTTTTAGTCTCCAGCGCCTTAGAGCAGCTACAATTATATTGATATTTCTTTTAGTCTCCAGTGCACCTTAGAGCAGCCAGAAGGAAAAACCTAAAACTGTGGAACTGTAACCCATAACGAACCCTGAAATCTGTTCTATAACTGACTGTTGTGCTTTGATATTTATTGCTTTTTGTATTTATGTTATTTTCACAATAAAAAAATTAAAACAAAACAAAGTCATTCAGCTTTGGTAATACTGTAACCCAGAGTTATTTCTGAGGTCAGAAGTGTTCTAATGCATAGATTCTAAGAATATATAATGTAATCTATATAAACTGCATAGATAATACCACATTGTAGGAAAAGAACGTTTATACTGAAATAAAATATGTTCTATAAGTGGTCCATCTATAACTTAACTTCATTAACCCTGAGAACTGTGTAACTTGACAATTCTCAAGGAAAAAGTTACTTTGTCTCTAGGTAAATTCGGAAAAGTCATTTTAATATTGTTTTGAATTTCTTTGATAGTCTTAATTTTAGCTAAAACTAGTCCCTATGTGGCATTTTCATCAAAACTCAATGTATGGTAAAATGACTAATTGTCAGTTCTCTATAAACTGGATGAAGAACTTTCTAACCCACCCACAATGCAGTGTGTGTGAGCCACGATATATGTGCTGGACCAGAGTATACAGTTCAGCTATATTAAACTATGCCCATATTCTACATGGTCTCAGTCAATCATATTAGAGTCCATGGGGCTTAGGTTCACTTTTCATTGAGAATTTAAATCTTAAGGAAGTAAACTAATAATATGAATTTGTATCTTGTCAATAACTCCAGGTGTTTCTCTATTATAATATTTCAGAATCACATTTTACAATCCATCAAATGCCTGAGTTGTGGTATCCTAACTTTCAGCTTCCAAGCTGTCAAAATTATTTTCAGTGGTTCCCAAACTAGCTGACATTAAAATCAAAAGAAGTGTTTGTTAAAAACAAAATCATAAACCAGTGTGGCTCTTTTCTACATCCTGATTCTAACAAGCCAACCATAAAAAGGCATTAAGCAGAGAAATTTGCTTAAGGACTGGATATTAGAAGAAACTAAATGGCTGTTGTTACTTTTGTTAGGTAATATTTCCTTGTAGTTACCAAATTATTTCTATGTTTTTAATAAACATACTGAAGTGTGTAGTGGTGAAATAATACGATATCTGGGATCAGCTTTAAGACACTTCAGCAAAGAATAAAAGGGACAGATGAAGCAAATACAGTAAAACATTGATAACTGATCTTCTATTTTTGCGTACTGTTTAAATCGTTCATTAAAACAAAACAAAACAAAAAAAAAAGATCTGCAGACTCCCTCATAGACATAGTATAACAAAGTCTCCAAAGGCTGAAGCCCAGGAATCTCTTTTTTTTTTTTTTTAACATGGGCAGGCACCGGGAACCGAACCCAGGTCTCCAGCATGGCAGGCGAGAACTCTGCCACTGTGCCACCGTGGCCTGTCCAGGAATCTCTTTTTTAACAAGCTCCTTACAAAGAGTTTTATATATTATATAGCCAGGCAGCATTAGTCTCCATTTATGGACTACTAGAAATCTACGATCTTATATACATCCTTCTACGTAAGAGGCTCAATTTCAATACAGTTCCCAGGTTCTTAGATTGATCGTGGCAGTCTGCCAAGGAGGTACAGATTGTACAATCTAAATTTATCTATGTTAAAAGTACTGGGCTGATTACCAACTTTAATATGCTTTTCTTACTCATTCCCTCCCTCAATCTGTCCCTGTTTGAACTGTAAAAAACAGAGTAAAACTGTCCTGACCATCTCTTTCTGCATATTCAGTGTCTCTACAGAGGGCACTGATTACTTCATAAAGCTCCTATTTCCCTTCCTGATTTTCCCTTCTCTAAGCACTAATATATCAAAGAGAGAAAAAAGATGATACCATATAGCACTTGGTAAAATGAGATATGTGGCCCAGCATATCATATGCTAAGTACTCAGAACCTATCGCTATATTAGATAGCAGGTCAAGAATGCCAGCAAAAGTAATATTTTCCTCATCTTCATGATTAAAAAATATTAACAGTCTTAAGAGGTGTTCAAAAAAGGAAAATATGTACATTAACCTAGTCAAAACTTTTTCTAGAAGTCAAATGTAGCAATCTGCATCATCCTCCAAAACTGTCCACTTATAGTAAGGCTCTGTACATTTGCTTCTTCTAACATCTTGCAAAGCCACTTTGAGGTAGAAAAAAAAGTTTAAATGGACCATTTTTCCCCACTTCATTAAATCTACACTTACTGTTCACAGGAAGTGTACAGCATATGCATTTTGGTCCATCACATTTTCCACCATCAGATTAGTGTACTATTAAGGTTCTCACTTCATTATCAGGATAATAGTTTTTGCTTCCAGAATGCCCAGTAAAGCTGAACATTTTCCTTTAAAGTGATAAGAAATTTCCCCAAATAACTATTTAACAATCTTATATCTGAGTTTTGGCAAGACACTTTAGCAAATACAAAATGAAAATATCACTTTCACAAATACATAAATACACAAAATCCCACTGACTGAAACCCCAAAGTTTTCACTGTTTTTCCCACTTTCTTAACAGCTCAATTTTAAGCATGCATCTTATTTATAACCCAAAAACAATTTTAAACATGATTGTCACAAAAATATTTTAAAACAGAGATGAAATGTATAAAGGCACACACAGATTGTCAATGGTTGTTGTATCAGTTACATCACATTTCTTTAGAAACAGAACCTTTTCTGCTCCTGTAAACAACTTTGTCTCACACATTTAAAGTGAGGTTAGTGCTGACATTAAATTATTGCTATATTCACAGTTTGAATGTTTCCATTGTGTTTGAGGTACATTTTCTCCATCCACACACCCATACAATTCTCACTCACTTGAGAATATGAATCAATGGAAGTCTATAAGCTATAACCATTCAACAACATTTTCATCAATACTGGAATAATAGCAAATAATGCTACAAAACATCAGATATCAAAAATGTTTTCTTGAGGCCCAAGGGTTTAACTTATTCTTCATTACATAAACATGCTCCCATTTAACCTACCTCAGGAAAAAATATTATTCTGAAGATATATAAATAATTATTTCCTGAACACTTCATCTAAGACTATCCCTTTGCACTTCTGATATTCTGTTGTTTTAATTCAATTGACTTAGCAGTCACCAAGGATCACCTTTCATTTGGTGGTTTATCGTAACGGTCTCTTATGCTTTTCATTAGTTGTTTGATAAATATTTTGTAAATTTTTCCACAGTATGTATGCACTGTCTTTTGCAGTTCCAGTTCTAAAGGTTTTAATAAGGAACGGACCTTGTCAACTTCAAAAGAGCACTAGAAAAAAAGGGAAAGATACATGTAAAAATATAATTAAGATATCTTCCAAATAAGTTCTTCAATAATTTAATATTTACAATCTCCATTTAAAGTCTCACAGAAAGTATATGCTCACAAATATTTTCACTGAATTAAACAGAACTATGATCTCACAGTAGAGAAAGAAGAGTCACGGTAAATCCTTGGGGGAATCAGGAAAAATTCTTTAGGAAATGAAGGGGAGGGATTCAAGGTCAAAGGAAGGACAAGTTCAAGGGCAGAGAGGACATGAGGATATTGGGCTGAGATGAGAACCAAGAGCTCTGATTGTATCTGGGATAAAATAATGAACGCTGGACTAGTTAAAAAAAGGGGGGGGGTGGAGAGGGCTTATAATCCATGTATTCCATACTACTCCAATCTCCAAAAAAACACTCTAATTAGTGCTGAGGCTGGAATGGAAAGAAAAGAGATGGACACATGGAAGAGAAGAAAGGCAATATGATAGCAGAGTTCAGCATTTCCCAAAGAACTCTAACTACTCAGGTGCTATGCTGGTTTGAAAGGATGTATGTCCCCTAGAAAAGCCATGTTTTAATCTAAATTCCATTTCATAAAGACAGAATAACCTCTATTCAATACTGTATGCTTGAAACTGTAATCAGATCATCTCCCTGAAGAGTGGTTTTTAAGCTGGATTAGGTGACGACATGTCTCCACCCATTCAGGTGGGTCTTGATAAGTTTCTGGAGTCCTATAAAAGAGGAAACATTTTAGAGCATGAAAGACGCAGAGAGAGCAGAGCAGAATGACACAGCCATGAGAAGAAGAGTCTACCAGCCAGCGACCTTTGGAGATGAAGAAGGAACATGCTTCCCAGGGAGCTTCCTGAAACAGGAAGCCAGGAGAAGAAGCTAGCAGATGATGCCGTGCTCACCATGTGCCCTTCCAGATAAGAGAGGAGCCCTTACCGTGTTCACCATGTGCCTTTCCAGATGAGAGAGAAACTCTGACTGTGTTCGCCATGTGCCTTCTCACTTGAGAGAGAAACCCTGAACTTCACTGGCCTTCTTGAACCAAGGTATCTTTCCCTGGATGCCTTAGATTGGACATTTCAATAGACTGTTTTAATTGGGACAGTTTCTCAGCCTTAGAACTGTAAACTAGCGACTTATTAAATTCCTCTTTTTAAAAGCCATTCCATTTCTGGTATATTGCATTCCTGTAGCTAGCAAATCTAGAATAGGTGGTCTGCCCAGAAGAATCACAAACATAAATGCATATGAGAATTGCTAAACATTATTTCCTCTCATGGAGAGTCATACTAGCACATAAAAAACTCTATAAAAAAAATAAAATATATCTATTGAATATTGTTTGGCCCACTATTTCCAAAGTATATTTTGACTGGGAGTTCTTTTTTACTATAAATTATGTTACCAATGTTTTTGCATGAGGAAGAACAAAGGAAAGTCATTACTGCAGGGTGCTGAAAATAGATGGTAATTAATATTTTAAAATTTCAACTTATGTGTGAGATTAAATAAAAAAATGTCTATTTGGTACAAAATTTATATTTTGACTGGTGCGTCTCCTAATATAACTTATGTAGATAGTTGGTTGAACAACATAAGTACATGGAACCTTAGGTAGGACATTAGATTTTATTGGTTTGCCCAGAGTGATGTCCCGATGAATCCCAGAGTGATTTGATCAGTGAGTGGAAAAGTATTTGCAAAGTCCCCTTCAGGGAATGGTGAGAACGGGGGAAAATTCAACCTCCCCAAGTTGAATTCTTGATATTCTCAGAAGCAGCGTGGACAACCAAAGCTACAGGCTGAGGCCCCAGTCTTGGGGTTTGTTCATATGAAACTTAACCCCACAAAGGACAGGTCAAGCCTACTTAAAATTAGGCCTAAGAGTCACCCCCAAGAGAACCTCTTTTGTTGCTCAGATGTGGCCTCTGTCTCCAGCCAATACAACAAGCAAACTCACCACTCTCCCCCTGTCTACGTCGGACATGACTCCCAGGGGTGTGGACCTTCCTGGCAACGTGGGACAGAAAACCTAGAATGAGCTGAGACCTAGCATCGAGGGATTGAGAAAACCTTCTCGACCAAAAGGGGGAAGAGTGAAATGAGACAAAGTGTCAATGGCTGTGAGATTCCAAACAGAGTGGAGAGGTTATCCTGGAGGTTATTCTTAACGCATTAAGTAGATATCACCTTGTTATTCAAGATGTAATGGAGAGGCTGGAGGGAACTGCCTGAAAATGTAGAGCTGTGTTCCAGTAGCCATGTTTCTTGATGATGATTGTATAATGATATAGCTTTCACAATGTGACTGTGTGATTGTGAAAACCCTGTGTCTGATGCTCCTTTTATCTACCTTGTCAACAGATGAGTAGAACATACGGAATAAAAATAAATAATAGGGGGAACAAATGTTAAAATAAATTCAGTTTGAAATGCTAGTGATCAATGAAAGGGAGGGGTAAGGGATATGATATGTAAAATTCTTTTTTCTTTTTCTGTTTTTGTTTTATTTTTCTGTTGTCTTTTTATTTCTTTTTCTGAATTGATGCAAATGTTCTAAGAAATGATCATGATGATGAATATGCAACTATATGATGATATTGTGAATTACTGATTATATATGTAGAGCAGAATGAGCATATATTAAGAATGTTTGCGTTTCTTGTAATTTTTTTTAATCAATAAAAAATTATTAAAAAAATTATGCTACCATCCTAAGGAATATATTTTGGAAAACATTCTAGTAGTGGTTAAATGGAAATAATTTGTGATATCAGTATTTTAAATGGGTATCTTTTGTTATTTAGTATTTTAAACCAGGTATATTTTCAATTAGAAAGATAGATGAGGCTTGAAATACACCATTTTATGTGTAAGTGTGAAGTCACTGAAATATGCAAGATCACAAAGGAAATTCAGAACCTGAAACCTTGGCTACAAATGACTGAAGTTTTCTCACCCTGACACTGGGAGGGAAACAAAAATACCACCTCCATCACAATAAGTGAATCTAAAAGAACTGCAGCCAAATTGTACAGAATAGGAGGAGCTCGGGGGGTTATTTATAATCTGAATTTTAACAGTGTAGAGAGCCAAAGAGATCCTAAACCTTGACAGCTCTTAAGAAGATAGTAAGCAATAACTATATGAAACGGAGTGATTTTTAAAACCAATCACAGAAACTGAAGATAAAAATATCTAAAATTGTTGCAGACAAAAAAGGGAGGGAGAAGCTTAGTTAAGAACAAGATAATGAAAATAATAACAGCTAGCATATGTAGTGCTTCCTACACTCCATTCTAATAGCTTTAGTCCTCACAACAACCTTACAGGTACTGTTATGGGTTGTATCCAGTTTCCCAAAAAGATACGATGAAATCCTAAACCCTAGTCCTCAGAATGTGGCCTTATTTGTAAATAGAGTTGTTACAGATGGAATTAGCTACGATGTGGTCATACTGGAAGAGGGCAGGCCTGCAATCCAATATGACTGCTGTCCTTATAAGATGAGGAAATTCGGACACAGAGACAGGCTCTCTCCTACAGGTTTTAGATGGAGAATAGCCCTGTTGGATCCCTTGATTTCTGACATCTTGTATCCAGAAGAACTGTGAAACAATAAATTTCTGTTGTTTTGAGCCACCTAGTTTATGGTACTTTGTTACAATAGTCCTAGGTAGCTATTATAATCCCCACTTTACAGTGAAGTAACTAAGACAGGGAGAGATAATTTTCCCACAGTTACAAAGCTCCTAAGTGGGTAAGCAAGGATTCTGCCCCAGCAGTGTAGCTCCAAAAGCCCAAGCACTTCACCACCACACAGTAATGTTTATCCAAACAAGCAAACAAAGCCCAGCCAAATAAGCTTCAAAAAATCCAGTTAAAAGATGAAGCTCAATTTACAATGGAAAACTGAGAAAAGTGCTGTAGCGTATATAAATATGGCTAAATTTGCTTGGGTTATAAGTGGCAGCCAGGCTAAAGAAGGTACCTCTATCAAAAGACACTGTCAACATTTCAATGTATGCAAAAAACATACTTGAACAACTGGTGGAGAAGCACATAATAATGGCAAAATATAAATTGTTTTTTACTATACATTTGCATTAAAATGAAAAATTGCAAAGGTTAAGTGTTAGATGAAGACTGCTAATTTCAAGGACTTCATTATTGAGGTGAGGTTTGGTTCATGTGTTATAAATCACGGTGTTTGTTGTTAAAAGAAAAGTTTTTTCTTCAATGAGGGGAAAAAAAAGTATTTTGATAAGTATTTTCCTGAAATAAAAACAGCACCTCACAAATTGGACCTTTTCTGTTCACTATATAAAACGCACAATTTGAACTGTAAGGAAAAAGATGATAAACTACTAAGATTGTGCCTATAAAAGATAGCATAAAGACAATGCACCTGCCATTCACCTAACCTCCTGTAGTGTCCACAGAATTGTGAAGCACATAACCTGCATGCATCGAGGGGCTCCCTTTTCCAGGAGGTCTGACCTCAGGCCTCTTTACACAATGCCTGTGGTGCCTGACTTGTCTTCACCCTTCCCTTTCTGCCTGGTACCCATCAGCCCTCAAAACTCGGTTCAAATGGTAGCCCCTGAGAAGCCTTTCCCAACGCAAATTCCCTTTTCCCCTGTACAGTATCAGTGCTGGTTTGAAAATATTATGTACCCCATAAAAGCCCTGTTCTAATCCTGATCCAATCTTGCGAGAGCAACCATTTCTTTTAATCCTGATTCGATACTGTATGTAGAAGCTTTTGACTGGACTGTCTCCACGGAGATGTGACTCGCCCAATTGTGGGTGTGTGACCTTTGATTAGAGGGAGATGTGATTCCACCCATTCCAGGTGGGTCTTGATTAGTTTACTGGAATCCTTTAAAAGAGGAAACATTTTAGAGAGAGTCAGAAATGACAGAAATGACAGAGCTGACAGAAACTTTAGCACAGAGCTGACACAGATGCTGACACTTGGAGAACAGAGACATGGATGTTTAGAGATGCTTGGAGCCCAGCAGATGTCACCATGACATGTTAAGCAAGCCAGAACCTGGAGAGATCCAAGGGAATCCAAGAGATGAAAGCCAGCCCCACATGAAGTGAAGTGAGGAACCCACACACCAGAGACTGAAAGCAATGGAGCCCAGGAGCAAGAGTGCCAGCAGATGTCAGCCACGTGACTTCCCAGTTGACAGAGGGGTTCCTGAACCATCAGCCTTTCTTGAGTGAAGGTAACCTCTTGTTGGTGCCTTCATTGGACATTTTCACTTCTTTAGAATAGTAAACTTGTAACTTACTAAATTCCCCTTTATAAAAGCTGAACCAGTTCTGGTATATCACATTCTGGCAGCTAGAAAACTAACACAGTAACCTACACACAAACTTTTAGGAATGTCATCCTTTATAAAAAAAGACTGTCAATTGAAAGGCAGGAAATAAGTAGTGAGGCTACGATGATCATAATTAAACAACTTCAAGCATTTCCAAAGAATAGAACATGTTTTAAAAGTATGGCAGAATGGAAGAGTAACAGAGAAATCACGATTTAAGGGATGATTTTTATTACTGAATCATTATACAGATATTCCTTTTTTGTTTTCTAGTATATTGGAATAGGTAGAGGGAAATAACTGAAATCTTTAAATTGTAATCCAACTACCTTGACCTCTAGTAATTGCACAGCCTTTATTTTCTCACCCTGTGATCATAAAAACCTTGTGACTAACATTCATTTGCCCAATTATCCAGCTTTAGAGTATTGTAATCACTAAAGACAGCCCCAGTGTTGATTAATGAAGGGTCTTGGTTCAGCCCAGAACGAACCCACCCCAAGTCTAAGTTATCCTGATAACTGACACTGGATCTAACCAAAATGGGCCTGCCTGACATGCATAGTAGCTTAGACTTTAATCTAAAAATCACCTATAGCGGGTGGTACAATGGTGGCTCAGTGGCAGAATTCTCGGCTGCCATGCTGGAGACCCAGGTTTGTTTCCCGGAGCCTGCCCATGTCAATCAATCAATCAATCAATCAACCAATCAACCCATAAATAAATAAATAAATGAAAATTAGAAAAATAAAATAAAAACTAACAACTAACAACAACAACAAAAAAGGTCACCTATACCTCATTTTGCCATTTTTCTTACTTACATTCTATGACTAAACATGTAACTGATCTGTGCATGCTCAATAATTAAATCACCTCTAATTATATCTGGGGCCACTGTGCTCACTACCCTAAACCCTGACAATCCTTTTTCTCTAATAAAACTATCAGAATTACTGCAGTTTGGGGAGACAGATTTTGGGTCGTTAGGCCATCTGCTCTCCTACTAAGTGCCTAGTAACAAACTCTTTCTCTCTTTGAAACCTGGTGTCTCAGGAATTGGTTATTAAGTGCATTAGGCAAAAGAATCCATGGCCTTTGTCCGGTGACAGTAGTTCAATCCAACAAATGATGGGTGTCATCTATATACAAGGAGACACAGTGGTAGGGAAACAAAAATACCTAAGATGATGATTGCCACAAGACTCTCTTGCAAAGACACTTATGCAAATATAAGCAGGGTGTAGATTACATCAAATTTAACACAGAAACACCATGAAATATAATTCAAAATGAAATACATAAAACAGAAAATACAATATAGAGCAGTAAGATATTTTGTTACCATATTGAACTTGCAATCTTAAAACTTAGAATATTTTTTATTCATTCACAACTAACATTTAAAAGATATGGACTATGAAATCTAATTTGCCAGCAGACATTTAACAGTGCATTTACATTTAAAAGATAGTTCACATCTTTTATAATTCATATATTGTTCACTGTATTTCATGGCTACAACTAAGCCATGACAAGTTATGCTATAACTTGCATAATTACCTTTGTATAAGGGCAATTCTTTAAAAAATTACATGTCTCGAATTATAGATAAAAGAAAATAAAAACACTAACTAAAAGCACCATAAAAACTGATTAACTTTATTAAACTAAAAAATGAATAGATAGAAGCCATAGCTAACCACCGGACCTATAATAGAAAAATCATTCAATATTTGCAATGATTTAAAAATAAGATTCATTTTTTAAAATTCAACTGCATAGTTGTTCATCTTAAAACCATTGCTCAACTTATAAGAGATATACATTTATAAAACAAAGAAGAGGTCAAATAAAAGTAGAAATTTAGTTCCTTAATGATGGATTTTTTAAAAAATGCTGAACAGGAACAAAAAAATCACATTTTTATAAAAATGTATTTTCTTTCCATCCCGCAAATTCTCGGAACCTCAAAAGTACTTTTCTTCATTTTTATCACTCTCTGACAACACATAATAAAGAACTGCTAAAACACAATATTGATTTCTGAAGGCATACAAGGCCTGCTACATTAAAATGAATACCAACACTAATTTTATAATTCTTCAGCCAGTATAGTGATCTCACTATAAACTCATAGTTAGTAAACAATACACTAAAACTGTAGCCTACAATGCTATTATCAGTTTGCCTATCATCAAGTTTGAGGAACACTGACTTACAGGAGAAAACTCCAATTCTTTGTCAAGACAGATCCTTAACAGTCTACATCCATCCTCATGACCAGGAACTGCCTACCTACGCCCAACATTTTAGGAAAACCGCACAGCTCAATGCCTGACCTCACCACAGATTTTCAGAGCCTATGAGCTTTTCTCAGGTAGTTTTCTTCCCAGACTGCCCTTGCTCACCTAGCAAACTCTTATTCATTCTTAAGGGCCCACTTCTAATGCCTCCTCTTCAATGAGGCCTTCCATGATCCTTCAAGGCAAAACTATTATGGCTCTTTAGAGACTGTAAAGTGCAGTGTCTGCCACAATGGATTTATAGTTACATACTTTTATTCTTTTTCTTAGAAGACTGTACTAGAGCAGTAGTTTTTGGTCATTAGAAAATAATAAGAATCAGAACCTAGCAAATAAGCTCCTCTGATGATCCCTACACATCTGACAAATTAGCTTTTTATTCTGACTTTCACAAAATATTAGGCATACTCTATCAGAACAGACAGCACATCTACATTACTATCGAGTGGTCACTGTATCTCCCCCTAAGTTTTAGTGAATTAGCTGACATGAAGAGTGATAAAGCTCATTTAGCAAAAGTATAAATCTAAACCTACTTTGGATTTGTCACAAATCTTAGTCCTCAACATATTTATGAGAACTGGTTTAAATATCACTCTGGATACAGGGGTAAGGGAAACATTGTCTATATTTTAGAAGCTCATCTACTCTCTGAGACAAAGGAAGAAAGGTTTATTTTGTCTGGAACCTAAATTTTCTGTAGCACATAATCTGACTCGAACTGTCTGGATAGATCATTTAAACAATCCAAACACAGGAAGCCCAGAATAAGAATGAGGGCCTTCAATCCTGTATAGCTTAATGTAATGCCTGATACATCCTAGAGTATATTAAGCAGATAATAAAAAAGTATAGGCAAAGTCCCATGAGGGATAGGAGAAAAAATATGGAACTATTAGATTTTACCGTCAGGGTAAACCCCTGATACTGTGTCAAACATTAGGGACACCCAAATCAACAGGTCAAGCCCTTTATCTTGAGGTTTGTTTTTGTGAAGCTCATGTACTTAGTGAAGAAGATTAGCCTACCTATAGGTATGCTAAGAGTTACTTCCAGAGGACCTCTTTTGTTGTTCAGATGTGGCCTCACTCTTTCTAAGCCCAACTCTACAAGGGAAATCACTGCCTTCCACCCTACGTGCCCATGACACCTCCAGGGGTGAAAGTTTCCTTGACCCATGACTCCCAGGGATGAGTCCGGCCCTGGTGGCGCCATAGGATCAACAATGCCATTCTGACCAAAAGGGGGGAAAGAAGTGTAATAAATAATGTATCAGTGGCTGAGAAAGTTCAGAGTCAAGAGGCTACTCTGGACGTCACTCTTACACAAGCTGCAGTTAGACATTGTGCTATCCACCATAACTTGCAACCCCCGACCAAAACTATTGCTGCCAATCCTAAAAAACACCTAGGGCATTATATAACATTCTACAAATAAACAATATCTAGGGCTTATATAAGATTCTACAAAGGTTCCATGTACTAGGGTAACTTCCCAGAAACCTACAACCTCCAGATGGATGCCTGGAACAGGTAAGTCCTGAAATGCAGAGGGGCCACCCTCTCCTGAACATTAACTAATCCCATTCCCCTATCCCATATTACTGACAGCCTCTTCCAACATGAAAAAGTTGAAATGGGCATAGCCCATATACCCCTAAAGCGTGGGAGAGAGATCAAAGGTGATGGTGGAATTATACAGAGAAGGTAAGGTTTAACAAAAGAGTATGACTGCTAAATCAATACACTGATATTTCTTTTAGTCTTCAGTAACAGAAATAAAAACCTAAAATTGTGGAATTCTAACCCATACCAAATGCTGAAATCTGTTCTATAACTAATTGTTGTGATGTGCTTTGAAATTTATTGCTTTCTTGTATCTATGTTATTTTTCACAAAAAAAGAAAAGAAATATTTCTCCTAGCCTCTAGTGTTTCAGAGCAGCTAGAAGGAAAAATATGAAATAGTGGAATGGTAACCCGCAACAAACTGAAATCTGTTCTGTAACTACTTTTTGAAGCATACTTTGAAAATCATTGCTTTTTCTTTCTTTTGTTTGTAAATATGTTATATTTAAAAATTAAAAAAACATTAAAAAATAAAAGATTTTACAAAGATTCCATGCATTAGGGTAACTTTCCAGAAACCTACAACCTCCAGATGGGTCCCTGGACCAGATAAGTCCTGAAATGCAGAGGGGCCAGCCTCTCCAAAACATCAACTAGTTCCATCACCCCATCCCATATTATCAACATCCTCTCCCAAGATGAAAAAGTTAGAATGGGCATAGCCCAAATACCCCTAAAAAGTAGAAGAAAGATCAAAGATGATGGTGGAACTTATACAGAGAGGGTAGGGTTTAACAAATGAGTATGATTGCTGAATCGTTACACTGATATTTCTTTTAGTCTCTAGTATCTTAGAGCAGCTAGAAGTAAAATCCCAAAATTGTGAAATTGTAATCTATACCAAACTCTGAAATATATTCTACAACTAACTCTTGTGATGCGCTCTGAAATAAAATTAAAAACAAGACAAAAAAAATCATCAATCTGGGAATATGTGAAGTATAAACATTCCACCTGCTTAATTACACAAAGGAGACTGTAAAAAGAAGAAAAGAAAGAAAAATGGATTGAAGGTCAGGGCCAGGGAGCAGCAGTATGGGAGACTGAGTTATGTTCCCCAGGGGAAAAAAGCAACATGTTCTTAATCTTAATCCAAGGAAGATATCTAAGAATGCATGAGTTTCTAGAATATTTTAAGTAGGAAAACAGAAAAGAGCAAACGGATATATACAACATACTACCTCTTGGAAAGAAAAGGGAAATTACAAAACGTACATCTGTTCATCTTACAAAAAACAGGACAACCCAAAAAACAATCCCTACAAGGGGATGGGACTAAACGTGTGTGTGTGTGTGTGGCAGGGTGGGATGGGGTGGGGGGTGAGAGGAGGAATAGTTAATGAGCGGTGGGGGAGCAGAGATGGAGTAGAAGGGACAGAGTAAGAAGTGACACCTCTGAGTAATCTATTATAATTTTGATTTTTTTAAGTATATTAATATTCTACATATTCAAAAATAAAATTAAATCATCTAGGATAGGAAGAAAAAAACTATACTGAAGGCATGCCAAAACAAATGAATTCAATTGTACTTCAAATGAATAAAATAACTACACTGAAGAGGAGGGATAAACAAACTAATTCAAGTAACTTTTGAACACAGTACTGAGTATATACCATTAGTGCAGGAGAAAAAGAAAGGAGGGAGCCAACACTTCCAAAACTGGAAAAAAAAAATCCTGAACTCTTTTCATTACTTGGTCTTTGCCAGGGAAAGAGAGGGAATGAAGGTAATGATAAAGGAAGCATTTCTGAAATTCTTTTAAGTGTATTAGAGAATTAAGCAAATAAGGAAATGTTCACATGTTAAATGACAGAATTCTAACTGTGGAAGAAGGGAAATAAAATATAGAATAGGGGAAAGCAAGAAGAGTCTTCTGGGTATGGAGCGGAGTTGGAGGCGTAAGTGTGAAAACGTGCTTTCTTATGTGTATGTATTTTTATACTTCCTAGCTCTGTCACTGAAGGACCTACAAGCAAAGACCCCTGATAGCATAAAGCACACCTCGCACCCAGAGCCCACTCAGAACAGGGGCTTCTAGGACAAAAGGCTGATCTCAGGGCTGGGGAGGGTATGAGATGAACCTGGAACATTTTGCTGGGACAGAAAGTGAAGGGGTACTCAAAAAAATGACAGGACACATCAAGAGGACATAAGAGAGAACCAAAAGGGGCTATCATGGGTCAAATCTGAACAACTTCAGTATCAATGTAATTAAAAGAGAATAATGGATTCTAAATCATCATCATCATCATCAAAAAAAAGCAAAGCAGGATTTCAGACTGATGATAATAGATAGATAAATGGGGAAGAAGGGAGGGCTCTTCATTATAATAGAATACCAAATGCCAATGTGGTATATGTGGAAGGAATACCAGAGGTGCACAGTCTCCAACTGGCAACTGCCACAGTAAAGACTATTTCAGGGAAGGGTCATTAATGAAGGCTAAATCTAGGAGAGGAAATGTTGATGAGGAGCAGGATTGTTTCAATAGTTCTAAAAAATCTCCAAACAGACTGCTTTTAAGAGGAATAATAACTATACAATGCAAAAACTGGACAACATTTTGACTCAACTAAAGTCAACATCACCAATGAGGGACAGACAGACAAAAGTAACTACAAATATGAAAGGAACACAACATCACTTACAGAGTATTGTGACCAGGAATGCATAACCTGAATCTAATCATAAGGAAACATCCAAGGAGCCAAAATAAAGAACAGTCTTAAAAAGGAGGGGAGGGGAGGTTCTATTATCCAAAATGTCAATGTCCTAAAAGACAAAGAAACCATTTTAGATCAGAGAGGGAAGAGACATGGATGATAGATCAAGGTATTGTTCAGTACTAAATTTCCTGAGGTTGGTATCTGTACTCTGGGTACTAAGAGAATATATTTATTGTTAAGAAAAAATGTACTTGAGTTTGTAGAAGGAGAAGGGCAGAATGTATGCAATTTACACTCAAATAGATTTTTTTAAAAAGCAATGTTGCCAGGGGTGAAAATCATCCTGGCAACATGGGATATGATCCCAGGGATGAACCTGGCCCTGGCACTATGTGATCAACAATGCGCTCCTGACCAAAAGGGGGAAAATAATGGTAACAAAATAAGGTATCAGTGGATGAGAGAGTTCAAATAGAGTCAAGAGGCTATTCTGGAGTCTACTCTTCTGCAAATTTTAGCTAGATATTGCTATTTACCATGGTTTACCAAAGCCCAACCAAAACCATTCCTGCCAATCTTAAAGAACACCTACGGTTCTATCAGAGATTCTACAAAGGTTCCATGCATTATGATTACTTTCCAGAAACCTACAACCTACAAAGAGGTTCCTAGGCCAGGTAAGTCCTGAAACCCAGAGGGACCAATCTCTCCAGAACATCAACTAGTTCCATCCTTCTAACCCATATTGTTGACAGCATGAAAAAGTCAGAATGGACAGAGCCCAAATACCCTCAAAAGACTGGGAGAAAGATCAAAGGAGAAGGTAGAGTTATAACAGAGAAGACAGGATTTAACAAATACACATGACTACTGAATCATTATACTGATATTTCATTTAGTCTCCATTGTCTTAGAGTAGCTAGAAGGAAAAACCTAAAATCATAGAAGTGTAATCCATAACAAACTCTGCAATCTGTTCTATAACTAATTGTTGCGAAGTGCTTTGAAATTTAATTGTTTTTTGTATATATGTTATATTTCATAATAAAAAAAAGCAATGTTGATATATAGAGAACCAACGATAAAGCAAATGGGATAAATAAAATGTTAATACTTGATGAATTTGGTTAATGGGTATATGAATATTCTTTGTACTACTCTTTCAAATTCTCTGTAAATCTGAAAGTGTTTCCAAATGAAAAGTTAAAAAAAGAAAAAAAAAGCAAATGCTTACATTTCTCAGTGCTTCATAAACAGCTCTAAATGCTGGCTGCTTATCATCATGGTAAACACCTCTGTTCCCATGAAGAATAAAGATTCCTTCTTCTTCAGCTTCTTGGCAATTGCTTCCATATATACAATGATCTGGTCGATAATTCCAATGACAGGGAAAAACAAAAAGGCTTTCTACAGAAGAAAGACAAAACAATGAAGCAAATATTCCTAATTCCACAGAATTAACACTTTGCAAAAATTTTAGTTTAAAAATATAACTCTCACAGGATAAGATTTAAAATAGTGAAAAAGATGTTTGGCATTTAGCTCTCTTCCAACTAAATCAATATACAAGAAAACTTTTACTTTATCTTAAACATAAATGGTGATAGTAACATGTCAAAATCAAATTAATGCTTTTTTGGCTCAATACTGTCTGTAATTTTTTTTTTTTACAAATGCAAAGAACAAAAGGAATAAAAGAAATTACCTGGATTATGAAAAAACATGATATTCAATAAATCTTGATCACCCCATGTGATGTTTAGTTTGTATTTTTTAAGCAATGGCCTAAGTATATCTCCCCATCGCAGTCGTACAGTTGTCATATCATTCTGTTGATAAACACATTAAAATGATCCTCAGACCTCCAGGTTTAAAACTGTAGCATAAAGACAATTCCCCAACCTTCCCTTAGCAATTACAGAGCAGCAAGGAGAAATGCAAACTCCTTCTGGTACAAAATCAGGTGACATTTGTAACCCTACGTGAGGAAGGCTGTTCAGCAGGAGTGCTGTCCAGCAGGAGTGTGGACAGTGAAGATAGCGAAGACATCTGCAGTGCACAGAGAAGTGATAAAACTAATAAAAGTCAGGAAAGAAGGGAAAAGAGAATAGCAGGTGGTTAGACTGTGACTAAGGATTAGATCTGTTAATATATAAATGAAAAGTATCAGTACAGTATCTGACACTTGCTAGTGTTAGTTATTAATATTATCACCAACCATTATCAGACTATAACTTGCAGTACAAAGAGATCATTTGAAATTAATAAATCAAATAAAAGAGATAAACATGTATACAAAAGTAAACACAAAAATGCAGTATGCTTGTTAAAAAAGTTAGTAGAGAGGGGGACGGGAAGATAAAGTTATGAAGTAGGCACTTATTAATTCTGTGTCTGTTTACAGTACACAATTCTTGAGGAAAATCAGCCTTTTTATGAAGTTGGCTTTTCCTATCCAAGAATATCAGTATGTCTATTTAAGTCTTCATTTGTCCTCTCATAAGTTTTCTTCAAATATATCTAGACAGTTTTCTTTCAATTGTTCCTTTTATGTTACCATATTTTAGCCTCTAAAACATGTTATTTCTACATGAGAAAATTCAAGCAACAGACTTCATAAAGAGGTACCATGAATAACAAGACAAAGTCAGGGAAAATTAAGGCATAGGTCCAAGCCTAGCAGGATATATACAGTCCAACCACCTCTTAACACCCCATGGAGAGATTGGAAACATTACAGGTTGTACACTGGGAAAGGGACCCTATTTTCCTGCTGTTACTCATAGAAAACTGCTGACAAGAGGGAGGAGGTCATCCAATCCATTCTGAAGATTTTAAGCTCACGTTAATAAGTTACAATTTTGCTAGTGAAAGTACCTTATTCATGTGTGTCAATTACCTAGGATGCTTGCTTATCAACAATTTTCAGCCACAGGCCTTACTATGTTTAATACTGAAAGAACTCTGGAGCCATCCAGCAAATTGGCTTGTCTCTTCATAGAAAAGAAGCCATTTCTATTTTAACTTTCAACCCAGCCACATTCCCATATAGTCTTACCATTTACAGTTGTTTTCAATGGAATCTTTCCTGTTTTCCAGGTATATATAGACATTTGCCAAGCACAAATAACGATTACTTTATGTCCTGCTATCTAATTTTCATACCTATTATTTCATTTGTTCAATCTAGGGATTTGTTATCCCTTCACACTGAGAACCACTGATATGATATTACAAATAGTTGTGGCAATAGACACCCTTGTGTTGTTTTTAATTGTAATGTTTCTACTGTTTCCCCATTAAGCACAATACTGTCTTTTGAGCTGAGATAAACATGTCATATTAATTAATGATACATTTATATTTTATGCTTTTTTAATAAAAAATGGATACTGAATTTCATCAAGTGCTTTTTCAGCACCAGTGGTGATGCTCATAGCTTGTTATTTTAAAACACAAAGTGAAATACCTAAGAAAACAATTAACAAAGTTGAAAGAGGGCTCTGGATGGTGCAAATCCAGTAAGTAGGTAGAGCTGAATACATTATAAGTCATTTAGATCTACTTGACTCTATCCAGATTATAAATCAGTGTTATACCAGTTTTGCATTCTGAATTAACGCACAATCAATTCTCTAATTTTTTCTTCATTAAGTCATTAATGCATGGAAGAAAAGTCTGAAAGTCAAGAAATTATTTCAACCCCCAAATCCACATTTCCAGCAGGCTTTGAACATGCCAGAGTGAAAAAAAAGAAAAGGGCAGGGGGAAAAACTGTTAAAATAGTTAAGAATGACATTTTAATAAGTAAAACAATTCTAACAGATTTGAGCAATATAGCTGGTTTTGGATTTTTTTTTTTTAAATCAAATAATGGTACGACATCAAAATTATCTCTAAGGTCCTTTGCAACACTAAGATTCTCATAAGTCCAAGAATTTCAAATGCAGACTTATTGAGAAATCACATTATTCCTTAACAGATAATCTTACAGCACCATCTTCTGGTATAATATTACTGGATATAATCTAACAATGAGAAAATACAGAAAACTCATGTAATTACTGTTTTATTTAGTAAAAAACCCTAGGGTATGTGAATTTAAAAATTCAAGATGTAACAACAAAGTAGCTAACTGAAGAAACATGTTAGTGTTAAGCAAAAACAGAAGATACCCAACTCTGTTCTCATTAATGCATTCAATTGTAGAAGACAGAACTGAACTGAAATCAACATTTTAGAAAGGTTTAGAAACTGAGAAGTCTAAAGAAATTAGGTTATTAGGCCTGCAGAAGATAAGAGTGATGGGTATGAACTGTTTGACTTCTAAGACTGAAATTCAGATAGCACATGGGTGGTGATAGCTGTAAGCAGTACTGCTCCCTATACCAAAGATAAGAGGGAACAGCTTAATAAAGAAAATTTTTCTTAATAAAGAAAAATTTAAATCAGATATTTAGAAATGAAGAATAAATACTGGTGTAAATTCTGTTCCATCAGAAAAATATATGACACAAATGCACACATAAATTTGCATATCATAAAAGACAACTACTTAAGAACGAAGCTGATCTGGTTAGGACTAAGGTAAATCAGAACACAGGGTAAAGGATGATATTTGTCTGTATTTTAGAACTTCACCTACTGTTTGAGACCAAAGGAAGAAAGGTCTATTTTGTCCAAAACCTAAATGTTCTGTTGTCACAATCTAACTTAACCTGTCTGGCCAGTTCAGTTAAACAGCCTAGACACATGGAACCTAGAATTGGGAATGAGGTCTTGCAATTCCGAATAGCTTAATGTAATACTCAGATACATTCCAGAGTATGTCACGCAGATATGGAAATATTAAACTTTCCCAGTTGGGAAATCCCTGATACTCTCTCAAACATTAGAAACTCCCAATAGGCCAAGGCCTTGATCTTGAGGCTGGCTTTTATGAAACTTCCTTCTATAATGGAGATACTAACCCACTTATAACTATGCGTAAGAGTTACTTTCAGAGAAACTCTTTGGTTGCTCAGATGTGGCTTCTCTCTCTCTAAGTCCAACTCTGCAAGTAAAATCATTATCCTCCCCATGACATGGGACATGACGTCCAGACATGTATGTCTCCCAGGCAATGTGGGACATAACTCCCAGGGATGAACCTAGCCCTGGCACTATGGACTCGCCAATGCCTACTTGACCGAAAGAGGGTAAAGAAATGTAACAAAATAAGATATCAGTGGCTAGAGATTTTAAGGGTCAAGAGGCTATTCTGGAGGCTACTCCTACGCAAGCTTCAGCTAGATACTGCTAATTGCCATGGTATGCCAAACCCCAACCAACAGTATTCCTGAAAATCCCAAAGAATATCCAGGACTCTGAAACTCAGTAAGAAAGTTTCACTCACTAAGTTTATCTTTCAGAAATCTAAAACCTCCAGATGGTTCCAGAGGCCAGATAAGTCCTAAAACCCAAAGTTACCAGTTTCTCCAAGAGCATCAACCAGTTGCATCCCTCTCTCCCATGTCGACACCCCTTTTCAACATAGTTAGAATGGTCACTGCCCAAATATATCTAAAGATTGGGAGGAGGATCGAAGAAGGAGTTGTAACAGAAAAGATAGGATTTAACAAATGACTATGGAATCATTATATTGATATTTCTTTTTAGAGCAGCTAGAAGGAAATACCTGAAATGGTGGAATGTAACTTTAACTATTTGTTAAAATGTACTTTGAAATTAACGCACTTTTGCGTTTGTTATGTTTCACAATTAAAAAATGTGTTTTTTTTAAAAGACAACCACTAACATAAGACAAGTTCATTTATTCTCCCTATTTTGCAGCTGTGGATATAAGGTTTGAAAGTTAACTAACTGCCCAGCAGTTCAATAGTGCACTGGTGGCAGAACTACACATAAAGCCAAACAGTTTGATTCCAGAGCCCACAAACCATACGGACTTGCAACTTACCATATACAACTCATCTACATGAAATAATTAAATAGTATAAAATATTCACATATACAGAATGCATATTCAGAGAATTTAGATAGCCTGATTCCATATACCTCACAATTTGAGATAAGAACCATGTAGCCATTTTTTTTTAAGTTAACTTCTAATAGCACCAAAATTATTAAACAGCCAACACTAACATGTGCCAGCTACTGTTCTAACTCATTTAATCCTCACAAAACATTATCAGGTAGGTGCTATTATCATTTCCATGGCAGAGAAAAGAAACTGAAGTTCAGAGATGTTCAAAACTTATCCAAAGTCACACAGGTACTAAATGAGGTGCCAGAGTTTGAACCACAACAACTGGCTTGAGTGCACTATTTTTTTCTTCTTCTTTTTTAGAGGTTGTGGCTTTACAGAACAATCATGCATAAAATCAGGATTTCCATATAACACCCTATTATTAATACCTTGCATAGTTATGGAACATTTGCTACAATTGCTTGCACTTTTTATAATTACACTATTAAGTATCATCCATGGTTTAACTTAGGTTCACTGTTGGCAGAGTGCAGTTTCATAGATTTTTTAACATTTTTACTGTTATCATATATACAATCTAACATTTCCCCTTTTAATCACATTCAGAGGTATATTTCAGTGCTGTTACTTACATTCACAGTGTTGTGCTACCATCACCATAATCCGATACCAAAACCTTTCCATCATTCCAAATAGGAACCCTGTATATTTTAAGACTTAACTACCCATTCCCTGTCCCCACCCCAACCCTTGGTAACCTATATTCTGAATTCTTACTCTGTGGGGTTGTTATTCTATTCCAAATCAGTGAGATCACACAATAATTGTCCCTTGGTTTCTGGCTTATTTCATTCAATATGACATTTTCAAGGTTCATCCATGATGTCCATGTATCAAGAATTCATTCGTTTTACATCTGATCAAGTGCATAATTTTAACCACCATTCTGCACTGTCCTCTGGATATATTATTCTTTAGATTCACGTATTCCATGGCTACCGACTACAAAACAACTACTGCTTTGAAGGATAATCTAGGGAGATGATGTTCATGACTTATATCGCACTATTTCACATCATCATAATGTCACTTGGTTTGACCGAGCATAATGCTCTAGTAAACAGAACGGTTTAAGTTAAGAATGATCTTTTCTTCAATTATTCCAGATAAATAGAAAACTCTGAATATTTCAATCTAATCTTTAATAAAACAAAACCAAATTGGAAAACAAACAATTTAGAGGAAAAAAGAGAAATGTAAACCAACTACTGAATCGCTGACTTACCTTGAAATACTTCCTTCTCATTCGAGTCATGTTCATCAACATAACTCCAGAATTTACTCCAGTTTTACCATAGTATGGATGTCTGGCAAAGCGATTATACCATCCTATCCGAGGCTCCTCATGTTCTGGTGCCATTGCAGCAATTTGAGTGGAATTAAATTTCTTTAGTAAAGACCAAATATCATCAACAGGTCGCAAAAAGAGGATATCAGTGTCGACATACAATAATGAGTCAACTTCTTTCAGAATTAACTATGAGAGAAATATTTGAATCATTAACTATAGTTGAATTTGTTTAACATAAAATGTAAAAGATGTTTTAATTATAAAAGATAAATATAAAAGAGAAGCTAATTTACATTACTTTTAAGTAATTTTGCCTAAATCTGTCATATATAAAGTAAATACAAAAATACCATCAGCATATATAAAGCATATTCAGCATAATAAAGATATTGTCCTAGTTTTAATATAAACTTTTAGGGAATCAAAGCTATTAAAAAAAAAAAAAAAACAGAATCCAAAACGCAGTATTAATGACTGGGAGAATAAAAATGGTATCTCTCAGTGGCAGAACACTTGCCTTCCATGCAGGAGACCCAGGTTCGATTCCCAGACCATGTACCCACCCCATCCCTACCCCCCTAAAACAAAGATATCCTCAAAGATCAGGAAAAAAATGGTTTCCTAATAGAAAATAACATTATTAACATAAATGAATTCATATCTCACATCCTTACAAATGAAGACATTCTGAACTTACTTCCTCAGCCAGGAACACTACTGAATGGCACCTTACATAACTTCAGTCTCAACTAAAATGCCACCTTTGTTTAAAAAAAAAAAAAAAGTCTGCCCTTTAAAACTTGGCTCTCACCTAAACACCCTTTATTCTTATAACCATGTTTTATTTGCTTCGCAGCACTTTCCACTATGTGAACTAATTTATTTACACACATTTATTATCTGTCAAATCTCACTACAATGTAAAGTATCTTAGGGCAGTGGGTTTGTTTGATTCTTCACTGCTAAACCTCCAGTGCCTAGAATAATATTTAGCACACAGCATGAGTTCAGTAACAATATTAACATTAATAACATTAATATTATTAATTAATATTAATATTAATTATTGAGTACTATTAGCTCCACTTTACAGATGAACAAACTGAGACACACAGAATAGCCAGGGTAAAACAACCAGTAAGTGGTAGGGCCAGAATAGGAACCCAGGCATTCTAGCTCCAAGCCCATGTTCTTATTTCTATGCCTTCTGCCTCTCAAATGCTCAAAAAATATGTGCACTCAGCAAAGGTGAAGATAAGCCTAAAGTTGTGCCAAAGTTTTCACTCAGTAGTTCCACTCAGTCAGCATATGACCTAAAGCATGGGGTGAAGATTTCAAAGTGCAGTTTATTCATTTTTAAACTGTTTCCTACAAGTCTCTTACACTACATAAATAAAGAGCTGTCTAGAAGAAGACTGTGGTATTTAAAGGTACGCATTCTTCACTCTTGTTCTTTAAATCCAAGCCAAATTCTTAATCTGCTGCTCATTTATAAAACAGCAGCAGCAGTTGTAGTAACCATCTCTTCCAATCCTGGAAGAAAGACTAGCTATATTGCATTTTCAGAAGGAAGTTAAATCTCCAACATGTGCTTCCACAGGGATTTTCAAAGGTAATTTTTTATTTCTGCCTTACTCATAAACTTTAAAATTTGACTCCTACAAATTTAAGTTTACTGCCAGTCAATGTATAAGTAAGACTCAATGATAAAGGAAGCCTAAACCTTTTTAGTTAAAAATATAATGAAAATAAAAGTTTGATCCTCATTTTCCTCCTGCAAGCTAAGGTTATACCGTCACCTTTACAAGCAGCTAATAGGCTAAAATCACTTCAGTCCTTCATTAGTTCAATATTAGCTGATTTACTTCAGGCCAGGAAAAAATCTGATGATTGACTGCAGAGCTAAGGAAAGTCAATGTGCGCAAAGACCTCAATTAAAAGGGTGTGTGTGTCTGTATCTCTTTTTGGGGGAGGAGAGGGGTGAGTGAGGGAAGCTTTTTTTAACATCAACATTCTGCTTCTGCAGCATTATATAGTGGTTTCTTTTTTTTTACAGATTACTGCACTGGCAGATTAAAAAAACTGCATAAGCTTCAAGTTTAATGTTGGGAATCACTGTCAACTGTAGATCAGATGTAAGGTTAAATAATAATTAAGTCAGTATTTTTCTATGGTTCTTTTGGGAGATGGTGTTGGCATCGTTTACATTCATTCCTTTCATTCACCTATTTCCAAAGAAGAGCAACTTAGTCAAAAAGTTTATCAGAAAAACAATCATTTTATTTAAATCTACTTAAAATGATGCAGAAGTAACAGTGAAGTATGAAGACAAGCTGATATGTTTCAAGGAGAAATATTTAGGATTCAAATTTAAATTCCAATGGCAATTTAAATATATTATATCACTAAAACAACTGGCAAATTTCATATTAGAACATCAACAATTAAACTTTTTCATAATGTAGACTAAAGCTAAAGAGAAATTAACCTAGCCCCATGCTTTTCATTCATCCCTACTGCTTCTCCAATAACATATTTATGTGATTACTTCTTTTCTGTCAGTCTACCTCATTAGACAATAAGCTCTAGAGAACTACCTACAATAGAAGGGGTGAGTGAAGAATTTCCTAGGATCCATTTTTTTATGCACAGCAACAAAGATATTGGTGAGGGAGAATCAACTATCAAGATTTTAACTTAGCTTTAAATCTTACTGAATTGCCTTAATTCACTTAATGATAAGAACTAACTGAAGGTTTTTTCCCATAATTGATATACATCTCAGAAACTTGCGAACTTCCTAAATTCAGTATTTCTACAACCATAACGATTTTAAAAGTTATAACTATCCTGTCCTAACAACTACTGTGAACTTTAAAACTCAAAGTAAAATCAAGTGAAGATAAAATCTGAATCATGTTTAGGGCAAAAAAAAAAAATCAGGATTTAACATGAGAGCAGCACCAAAGAACAACCTTGCTGAATAAATGGTCCCATTTTCCCTTTGAGTTCACGTCTTAAATTTTATATCTGTCAGTGAGAAAAGGTAAACTGGCTTGGTATAAGACAGAAATGGTTATTTAATGATGCAATCTGCCGCATGTCCCAACTTATTTTTCTAAAATGTAGCCTGCAACTTGATGGTGATACTGTCACTGCATTTCTACTGGCAACAGACTCAGCTCCATTAGACTCAGAGTGCCTCTATTGCTTCCTAGAGATAAAAACATTTCACAGCAACTGAATAAATGAAAATAAAACAAATAGCATTTCAGCAGAAATTACTGAGCATTTTCATTTTTAACAATGGTTTATGTTATTGTTTTTATTTGTTATTTGGAAATTCTTTTTCTAATGTTATTGAAAAGAAAAACAGTACATGTATGTGCGTGCACATGCACACATCTATCTATCTATTTATTTATTTACCTGGATTTATATGTAACTCTTCAAGGACTCATCCGTGTAAAAGCAAGATTCAAATTAAAAAAGAAAAGAAAAAAACTTACCGGTAAGAATAATCTCTGAGAAGCACATGGTTTAAACAGCTTTTTCCATTCCACTGCATTTTCACTTGGAAAGGTTATTGGATATAAAGTATAATTAAATGATTGTAGAAATGACCAGCTATCTAGCTAAAACATAAAAAGTAGATAATCTCAGTTATGATTTGTTCCACTTTCCATTTTCTCTCTAATATAACTGACATTTCCATAACGAAACAAAAAACAGCTAATTAAAATGCTGTACATTTGATTTTGTACACAGTTAAAAAGAACAGATTCTTCTCTCACCATTTTCTTGTTTTTATTTAAAATTTTGAAATCATGGTAATATGCCAGAAAGACTTAGCCATTAAGAAGTATGATGCAAAGAAAATTATCAGGATATCCATAATAAAATCAAAAATTGAAAGAGCCTTGAAATCATTCATCTACCTCAATTTACACATATCCAATGTTAATTCTGAAAAAGCATTACAAAAAAACAAATAGAACTGAAATCTACAATGAACCAAACATTTACTTTTTAGTATTCTGAATGAATTTCAAGACACTGAATTGTTTTTAATGCGGTTTAAGTATTACTATTATTGTTGCTTCAATAGAACTGCTGAGTCAAATTTCCTAAAAAACATTCAGAAGCAGTTTAGAAGTAGAGGAGGGGACTAAAGAGTTTAAGAAACAGGCCAAAGATTTCCTCTTTTTTGAATTATGATTGCATCCATGTAATTTTTTAAAACTTAATGTCTTCTAACACAGTTTAAAAGAATGCCTTTACTTGCAACACTATACTCTGAAGTCTCTGTTTATAATTATTTTAAATCATTAGCACCTTTATTTTACCTGCCCAATTTATAAATCACCTAAAGAAGCTTTAATGCAAATTTTAAATGAAATCTTAGTCATTTTTCACCTAACATTATAATATTTAGTCATCTTCTATACTAAAAATATATTCCACAAAATACTTGATACTCCTTCATCAGAAGCAATATAGTACATATTACACAGGGCAATATGTCAGCCAGACTTGAACACAACTCAGAGGTTGCCTATAATATGAAGTGAGGAATTTATTTTAGTATTTTGTTATCTATTTAAGTCTTCCATAGTTGGTGATAATGGTACTAATCTCTTAACTGCTGAAGACAAGTTCAATTTCTCAGTTAATATTTTAGAAAACAATCCAGATAAAAATATCAGATCACAAAAGCATGTAACAAAACTATAGATAATAAAATTATTTCAAATAATGAGTAAAGATTTTATCTCTTAGAATCAAAGATTTTGGCAGAAAACTAAAACACCTGAGATCACAAGTAGTATTTTTCACTCAATATGCAAGATGACAACTTTAAAAAATGTCATACAATTTTTTTTTTTTACATAGTCAGGTCAAACAAAAAAATCTACGTCAATTTGAAAGTTTAATTTAGTGGAGATAGAGATACTGATATATAATATCATTATTATCATGTTTACCACAATCACAGAACACAAGGTTACGAGATTTCAGGTGAATTTTCTTGTCATTTTATGTTCTCCCCTCCCTGGCCACCCCTCACAGTAATACATGTTTTTGTTCAACAGATCACATGGTTGCCCTAATCAAAGAAGATATTTTCCACCTTCGCTAACAGTTTTGTATGGCCCAATGACTAAATTCAGACCAAAGAGATATTGGGAGAAATGTCACACAAAACTTCTAGAAAGCAGACTTAAAGAGAAGTAGGGGAGTGCACTTCTTCACCCCTTCCTACTTCATGCTGACTAGAATACTGATGTGATGGCTGGAACGTGAGCAGCTATCTTGGACCATAAGATAAAAGCCTCATGCTGAAGATGGTTCAGCCACAAGACAGGAGACAGAGTTCCTGAAGACATGAAGCTGATTATAAGCTGGATAGCCTAGTTTTATGAGAAAGTGAGGGAGAGGGAAAGAAAAATAAACATCTGTCTTGTTTAAGTCACTGTTATTTTGGATTTTTTTGCCACTGTAGCCAAATTGATTCTCATATAAAACCTAACTAAAGAACTTTCTTATCACAACAGGAAACTACTTCCTTCCATACCGCCAATTAAAACTTCCCTCCCCTCAAAACAGGATTAAAATCTCTGTACACACTTAGTGAGGCATTCCCAAGCCAAGGGTGGAGACAAAATTAAATCACAGTTCTCAGCCAAAACATCTTGGAACTATAGTCAGTAAAATTCAATCTCCACTTCTGGGAAAAGACTTTAAGAAGGCTTCTCCTGTTCAAAACAAATCTTTCTCTTACACCCTAGATGTGTACTCTTAGTTGAAAAGGGTAGAAGAGAACACTCCCCACCCTAGGAAGGCAGAGTTACATAAATATTTTTGTTCAATGAAGGAATAAAATAACATTACTATAGTGCACTATTAAATACTTAATTCTACAGTCCTAATGCTCAAATACTTACTATGCCTTTAAAGCTATCATGTAGCTGATCTTCAGCAAAAATATGGAACTGAAGAGGTTTGATGCTGAAAATGACAGCTGATTTCAACATGGTTATAGTTTCTTCCAGTCTTTCACCACAGGCGACTACAGCTAGGTGCATTCTCTCAACGGGGTATATTTTTAGACCATATCTAATAGAAAAGAAAATCACAATTCCCAACAGTTATAGTATAGGGTAACATTTACACCAAGGTATTTTTACCATGTTCAAAATCTAGCTTAAATTTTCTATTTAAAAAAGCAAAGAAACACCAAAATACAAACATTTCAATGTTGACTCAATCATACATTTTACATGTATTTATATGATATATGTATGTTATAAATATACTTTGTATGTGTAAACATATATACATATAGTGTGTTTCTCAACCAGCCTGTCTCACCAGTGTTCCTCATCTGAATCACAGAACTCAAAAACTATTTTCTAAATACTCCCAAGTAAGATGCATAACTAGTACCACTCTAGATACACAAGCGAAGTAAATTCATTACTCATAATGGATGTCTTAGGTTTTAATACTCTCAATGATCCCCAGTTGAGAAAGAGAGCGTACTGATTTGAAAGTCTTCAATATTAAAACAAAAAGTTTTCCAAGTACTCACAAAAGTAGAGAGACTCAGACAATAAATTCCCATCTACCAGCTACAACAAATCATCCATTCAGACATTCTTGTTTCATTTAAAACCTTTCCCATTCCCCTTTACACCTACTGATGGAATATTATGAAACAAATCCAGACATAATTTCACCCATAAATTTTTCAGTATTACATCCAGTTTTAAACAATGCTGATTACAAGAAAGTTTCCCTCACATAACTTTCTTTACTGATACACATTAAGTCCCATTTATCAAGTAATCAGCAAATAGTAAAAATTTCTAAGATGATCTGAATTATACTAGTCAAACACTACGCACATCTTTTTAGAAAGAAAAATGTCCTAAATCCAAGTAATATTAGGACCTACTTCTAACATAGAACAGTGTATATAATACCAGGTCTAAGTAACCTTTAAAATCTCTTAAGTCTTGTAACATTCTGAACTAATATTCCAATAGCACATATAGACCAGAAATAAATATATATGACTGCACTGATATTAAAAAAAAATAGTATATTATTTACAACGTATTATTAAATAAAATAGTATATAAAGACTTCCTCTTTAACCATATCATAAAATAAACTTTTTGGAACTGAAAACAAAAGGAATTTGAGAGTGGAAGATGATAAAAACACAACGAATAACACATTAAAATAAGTATTAGGAAGTAAAAATAATGAAAATATACAAATTTAACATAAATTCAATCTTTCCTTACAGAGGAGCTTTCTGTAAAATATATAAGGATCAGAAAGGAAGAAGAACAAAAGTGCTACTGTTCACAGATGATACAATTATGCATGCAGAAAATCCAAAGAATCTTCAGATAAGTAATTAGAATTTTCTAACAAGAGTTGAACAATATGGCTAGATATGAAAATCAACATATGTTATGAGACCATATAAATGATCATACTCTGAAACCATGAAAAGCTACCTTAATAATCAGAAAATTATGATTGTTCTTTGACTCTTAAAAATTGTTAAAACACTAAAAACTCTTATTGTTGGTTATAAATGTAGATACTAAAATTAGCAAAACTAATATTTATTTAATAACACTGTAATTTAAAACATTAGAATACTGATAATGTGTTTTAATTAAAGTGTTTTATTTCTTTGTAAAAACCCACCAAGAATAGTTTGAACAGTTTGTTCTACCTGTTGTGTAACATATGATATGGATGGAGTATCTTTTCTATGCCTCAGCAAATTGTCATAAATTTCTAAGTTTGTATCAGATTCCAACATTTTATCCTTTGCACTTTCAATGTCATAAAATATCTCCAAGAGTTCCTTTAATGCAAAGTTTTTATGCCATTGTCACTTCTTCTGGGACATCATAATCCTTTTCATCACATCCACTTCACTTTTATATCAGTTCGCCTTCACCGTCCTTCTCTGCATATCTATAGAGTCTCTCAAGTGTCAACATTCCCAGATTCAACTTTTTCTTCTAAAACTCCATTCACATTTTATTCAAATTTCACTTCTACAATCATCATTTTTTTGTTTATCTGCTGCTCTTTCACCTTTGTTGGCCAATTTCCTCTTTAAACAATACATTTTTGTAAAATGTCATATAGGTTTATCCTAGGAGACAAAGAGGCAAAACTATACATGCTGCTGTCTGTACATTAAATGAATAACAGATGCTCAGGGACCCACCACTGATGTGACTCTGAAAAAAGACGTGATTGGTTACTGATCATGATGTACATCTATCATGCACATAGTGATCTACGGACTGAAGATCTAGCTATAATTATTCAGTTAATACATCACGATAACTGAAACTGAACGATGTTGTTAGAAGACTGCTGCAAAAAATATACACACCCCAACAGAGAAATTATAAAACCTTAATGAGAAACACTTAAAAACATAGAATAGAAAAATGTGTCTCATGTTAAATATTGTGAAGATTTTATTTCTCCCCAAATTGATTCAGATTCAATACAATGCCCATCAAAATCCCAACAGGTATTATGCATGGTAAAACTTGAAAAGCCAATGATAAAAATTTCATGGAAATCCAAACAGTCCAAGAATAACCAAGATGCTCTTGAAGAACAACAAAGTGGAAGATTTCCTCTAGCAGATACCGACTGAGGCTTAGCACAGAATTGTGTGGTACTGGTGTAGGAAAAGACAGAAATCAATGGAAAAGAATACTGTGCTTTCAAAACACTCCAGCATTTACTGGCACCTCATGTGTGAAAGAGGTGTCAAGGGTAATGGTGGGGAAAGGACAAACTCTACAATAACACTGTAATAAACAATGCATGGACAATCAGATAGCCACGTACAAAAACACAAAATTGATACCTTCTTCAAATTTTTCATAAAAGTCAATTCCTGATATATCAGTCTAAATTTTAAAGGCTATGTATACATCTCCTATTGAATACTTTAATTTGGTGATAATTTTAATATCTCAGTGAATAAATGAAATAACACTACAGCTTCTGGAATGGTAAGGCATACTCTTAAAAAACGCCACTTCATATGCGGCTCTTCCATTTAATACAGAAAACAAAGTAAGTGGTGTAATAATGTTTAAATTTATGAAATACCTGGGGAGTTCTCCATTTCTTAAAAAAAAAAAGTTTTCTTAAAAGAACCTCATCTACATAATAACTGGCCCATAAGCCTGGGCAAAGGGCAAGTTATCAAGGTATTCAGGAACTTAGGTTTTTGTCTCCCTGCAGTAGGATGAGAGAAGGATATGGCCCCTGTCTTTTCTATGAAATAAGATTCTAGGCTAAAGAATTATTCTGCTCCTCTACTGAAGGCTGAGGATAACCCAGTAACTGCCTAACTGAGGAATGTTCCATCATAAGACTAATGAGGTCCAGTTTTCAGGCCTTAGGAACCCAGTCAGATCAGAAAAATACACACAGTTTCAACTGTTGCTTTAATATTTCCAGGTGCTCAGTAAAACAAGCTTTAGAGGAAGGGACAGGTCCACAATAAAAGAAGTTACATATAGTCAGACAATTTTTTATCCTACTTACTATGATAGTAATTCTTAATGTTTAATGTTCAAGCCAACATTAAGATGTATGAATTATGTATTCAAGTATGTTTAATACAGTCAATTATTTGAATCTAATGTTATTTTCTCAGTTTTATGATATCATGGTGAGTTTTTGGGGTACCCATCACCCCAAAAAAACAGCTCAAGGTCCCTCTAACACACAGATAGATGAATACTCAAAATTCCAAAGTCCTATGCTAAGGAATATAACTACAATAATTTTGGCTTAGAAATTAAAAATAAATTACTCATCACCCATTACTGCTACTGAAAATCTCAATCATTTATACACATAGCTATTAATATTAAACAGTATTATTTCTTGGTGAGTCCCCCAAAATTAGATGTAAAGGACACCTAAATAATTAAACAAATTAAACTGTTCATCAGATTATTAGATACACATAATTAAGTATTGGAGAAGTTTTGCCACAAATAGTAATACTGATTTTTAAATATTGCATCTTATGTATTCTTACAGAAGGCATTTTTCTCCTTTGGCTGCACCCTCCCTCTATCCTTCCCCTCTTTCCTGTTGAGGCCTTTAGTTCATGGCAACAAAACTGTAACAGCAGACTTACCATTGCTTTCTATACTGAAAGGATATAATCCAAGTTATCTTGAGCATGTGAAGCCATGGTGACACAAATTACGAGAAGGCACTCAAGATACACAACTTTTCAGAACTCTAAATTATCTGTTCTTTCCGGTAATTCCCATACCCTTCTTTTCACTGCACTACAAAAGCTTACACTGAAGCATCAGAACCTGAGAATCTATATATGAGCTCACATTGCTTAACAGGTTCATAATAGAATCCTATTTCCAAAGGCAAAAAAAGCCAAGAGAAAAAATTTGCTATAAACAGTTGTATTTTGTTTTACACAGAATTCTCCACATGAATGAATGAGAACCATAATAAACCTTCTTAGGAAAAATAAACCAAATGTTCTTCAAGAAAAAAAACCTCTGAAATCAGTCTCAGAGACCCCCTCTCCCAGGTATTTTGGCGAGGCCTGTTGGCCACACTGCCAGAACTTCTACCAATTTCTACAGAAAGTATTATCAACTACATTGTATCCTTTTTCTGTTATGTACCCCTTTTAGCAAAAGTATTATATACAGAACAGATTACAGTTGATTCCAAACTGACCAAGATCAAACATAATTTAAAGATGTCTCTATCCCCAGAACCCAAGGACTGGAAAATCAATTGTAACTGGAAGAAATTCAAAGTAAGTTTCTAACCCACTGGAAAGAACTAAAATTTTCTAAAAAGTCATAGGGAGCATTGTTTCAAGTAATTCTGGCCTCAATGAAATGGCTGACTCTTCCAGTCAGGGTTTATAAAAATGTGGTACACATTAATCACAGCATGAATAAAAGAAAGCACCTATGGATTTAAAGAAATGTTAACCAAAAGGACATATTTAAGTCAAACATATTTTTCCTCAGATATATAATTAAGAGAAATTCTTCAGATTCAAAGATAATACTTCAGAGCTCCCATGACTACATTTGGTATAACCTAAACATCAAAAAGAATTACGAGGTGCACGGGTGGTTCAGTGGTAGAATGCTTGCCTTTCACGCGGGAGACCCAGGTTCAATTCCCAGACCATGCTCCCAAAAAATAAAAAAAATTAAAAATTAAATAAATAAATAAAAATTATGCCCTACACTTCAACAATAAAAAGACAAACAACCCAAAAGCTAGAGGATAAAACATGAGACTGTATAACATAGCAAAACTTGTAGTGGATGAGGGCAGTGGTTAATTTTACAAACGTAAGAGTCCATACATCAACTACAACAAATGTACGTCAGTATCACAAGATGTTAATTATAGGGCGGTATATGAGAAAAAGTACAACTAATGCAAACTGTGGACTATAGTTAATAGTAACAGTGTAGTATTCTTTCATCAACTGTATCAAAGGTACTACACCAATGCTAAGTATCAATAATAGGGACGCATAAAGGACATAAGTTGTGGGTTTTTTCTGAGCAATGAGAATGTTCTCGAATTGACTGTAGCGGTGAAGCACAACTCTGTGATTATACCAAAAGCCAATGATTGTTCACTTTGGATGGATTACATGGTGCGTGAATAAAATGGCTTAAAAAAAAAAGAATCAAGATGGTAATGAATATCACAGTTAAACAATGAGTCCAGAAATCAAAATGACTTAAAGGAGGGGGGGGGTCTTTTTAAAAGAATAACTATAACCTACAGAATGGGACAAAATTTTTTACAAATCATATTTCTGATAAAGGTTTACTATCTAGAATAAAGAATTCTTCACAACAAAAAGACAAACAACCCAATTAAAAATGGTCAAAGGACTTGGATGGCATTTCTCTAAATATGATACAAAAATGGCCAAAGTGCACATGAAAAGATGCTCAACATCCATTAGCCTTAAGGAAAATGCAAATCAAAACCACAAAGAGATACTATCTAACACCACAAGAATGGGCTACTATTAAAAAAGCAGAAAATAATAACTGCTGACAATGATGTGGAGAAATAGGAACAATTGTACATTGTCGATGGGAATGTAAAATGGTACACCTGCTATGGAAAACAGTTTAGCAGTTCCTCAAAAAGTTAAGCAAAGTAATACCATATAACCTAGCAATTTCACTTCTAGGTATGTAATCAAAATATTTGAAAGCAGGGACTCAAACAGATAGTTGTACGCTAATGTTCATAGGAGCATTATTCACAATCGCCAAAAGGTGGAAGCAACTCAAGTGTCTATTAACAGACGAACAAATAAAATGTGGTATGTATGTACAATGGAACATTGGCTTTAAAAAGGAATGAAGTATTGATGCATGTCACTACATGGATGAATTTTGAAGGCACAATGTTGAGCAAAATAAGTCAGACACAAAGGGACAGATATTGTATGATTCCACTTAGATAAAACAACTAGAATATGCAAACAAAACAGCAGAAAGCAGTGTAGAGGTTATCAGGGGCAGGGGGAAGGGGAAAGGGTCATTAAAGCATAATGGGTGCAGGGTAATATGAAAATTCTGGTAATGGATGGCAGTAAGGGCAGCATACATTGTAACTGTAGTTAACTTCACTTGGAATTAAATACTTGGAAATGGTTGAGATGGGTAAGTTTATGTTGTGTATGTATTCCCACAATTTTTTTAAAAAGGATCAATCAACTAAAGAGACAATGTCAATTAAATGCAATACACGATCCTGGACTGGATCTAATAAAGGAGGAAAAAGGCGCAAAAGGGGACCTAAAAAATATTGGTACAGAGATTATAAGCTTTATATCAGTGTTAAAGTTCTTAAACTTGGTAACAGTACTTGAGGTGGTTGCAAAAATGACCATCCCCGTTCTTAGCTATTAAAAAACAGTTGTGCTGAATTATCATACTGGGTAAAACTACTTCAAAGAATTGTATAAAATCACTTTTGAAGCAAAAGATAATTTTAAAAACTCAGGACTTTATGTGAAGCATAAAAAAGAAAATCTAGGAAAATATTTGCGATCAATGGCAAAAACAGATTATATCACTCTAAGGGCTCATGAAATAAAAAGCATTAAAAATTCAAACGGTAAATATCAGTACAGATGTATACAGGACAAAATATAAAAATGCTAAACAAATAAGGAAATATTTGTTCAGATTATGTTCAACAAGTAATCAAGTAAGTAGAAACTAAAAGCTAACATTTTACCTTAATAAATGATAAAATTATAATTCCCAACAATGCAAAAGTTATGTTGAAACCAGCACACTCACACAATGCTGGTGAAAACTTAACTCCATACAAGCTTTAGAACGCAGTTTAGTGATATAATTCATTCTTGGAATTCCTTTTATATACTAGGCATTGGAGATACAATGATAAGCAAGAAAGACACCGTCCCAGACCTCACCCAATTTACAGCCTGTTGTGAAATGGCAAAATTTAAAAAGAATTAATAAGAAAGATTGGGAGTTGCTTTTAATAGAGAAAAACAGAGCTAATTAAGCTCACAATGCAAACTACCTAACCTAGTCTAGGAAGAGTTAGGTAAAGATTCCCAGATAAACTGTTCCTTCACTTTGAACCTCTCAATCATTTGTTATTCAATGGCCAAGTACATCGCTAAACACAGGGTTTAAATGATGAACATCATAAGGTGTTAAGTCTAGAAGTGAATACAGATTCAAAACCACAATAGATGTGGTAAGTAGAGCAACAGAGAAGACACAGAGAAGGGAGAACTAATGGGCTGGAGACTTCACAGCAGTTCAATAAGTGATGAGAACAGAAAGGAAGTGGCAGTCAGAAGCAAAAACAGGGTAGGGAAGAATGTGCGTGGACAACAAGGGGAGAAAGTCAGTCGTTTAACAAGATGCAAGATACAGATGAGGGCAGGTCTGAAAAAAGACCATGAATTCAGGTTTGAACATGAGTGTCTCAGGAATCTGTAAATCACCAAGGTGAAAAGGGCCAACACACAGCTGGAAATATAGGTCTGTCCCACTAAGAAAAGAGATCTGGACTGGACATATCAACTTGAAAGTGATCAGTTAGGGTTTCAGCCATCGCTGCAATTGTCGGTGGAGGCCAGGCGAGGGCGGTGCCTGGAAAGGGGTTCTCAATCCTGGCCACAAGATGAGGAACCTAGGGCCATGAGAGGTGAAATGACGAGTTATCCAAGTCATAGTGCTAATTAAGTAGCAGAGCTGGGATTAGAATTCAGGTTTCCTGCCTGCTGAGATTGTTAAAATGAGTCCGTGAAAGCAAATTCCCAGTGACAACGGCCAGTTGTGGTAAAATTAAATTCTGGGGTGGATTATCTAGGGGTCCTGGCTTGCCTGGATGGCTACATGAATATATAACTCTGGAGCAGATGGAAGAATATGTAACTGGACAACTGAAGAACAAGTGTGGAGACGCATTTATCCAAGGAAACTAAGTGCTGCACATAAGTACACAGAAGAGAAGGATGTGACGATACCAGACGAGCAATACTTTTCATACATGGGTATATTTTATGAAATGTTTTTTAAAAAATTTTTTGGCTCTTTTGTTACCTAATTTGCTCTGCTTTCAGAATAGTGATTTTCCACTGATGTTAGAGTAAGATAAATGTATACAATTGTTAGATTTAATTGTAAAGAGTTCTTTCACATTTAAATTTCAGTGATTTCTTTTACCTCTCTGCCAATATAAAGAAATTTAAAAAAAAAGAAAGAAGAAAGTGATCAGTTAGAGGTTATCCTGTGACTTGAGGAGTGGGGAGAGAATAGAGATGGGCAGAGTGCTAAAGAACACCAACAGTTAGGAGACACAGAGAGATCAATGAACTGAGAACTGGTCTCCTAGGCCAGAGACTGAAAGAGCTGTAAGAAAGAAAAAGAAGGTAGTAACCAGTGTCAAATGGACAAGCCAAGTTTAAGATTAGGTTGTAAGAATAACAATTCAAAGGCCACTGGAGACTCCATAGACAGTGAGTTTTCTGTGGAGTGATGCATCTCACACCAGGGTGAGGTGTGAAGTGTTTACACTTGAGGAAGTAAAGCCAGTAGTACTCTTATAAGAAAAGTTTGCTAGTAAAAGGAAAAAAGGTAAACAGGTGATGGCTTGAAAGAAATGAAGGTTTGAAAGAAAGCTGTTGTAAGGATTTTGTTTGGTTTGTTTTAGGGACAGAAGAGTCAGAAGCGATGTAAGCATTTTGACACGCTGCTAGGAAGCAATCAGTCAAGTAGAAAACTCAGGAAATGCAGACACTCATTTCTTAAAAGCACTCAAAAGAAGAAAAAGAGACCACTAAGAACAAAAGCATTAACATTTTAAACTCAGAATTCAAGCGTGGTCTACATCTTAATTACAACTATGTGGAAGTATATGTATATGAATGATAAAAATACTTGTGTTGAGAGTTGAGATGATTGCTCTTTTTATAGTATTTTATGTTCATTGAACATCATCAATTGATTCCAGACATGATGAGAAACCTAAGGTGGAGCAAAGGGTAATTTCAAAGAAGTTTTAACAGGCAGGGGTGGATAAGTTCTCAGAGTCAGGCAAAACCAACATTAGAGTAGATACTGAAATGGAAGGTGAGAAGGCTATGGCAACTATATGGTATTCTGGCTTTTCTGGAAGTTTGGAATAGGGTGAATAAATGTGAGGACTCCTAGGCTCTAATTAAGAAACTAAGTTTGTGAGATTTTACACAGTACCATATGTCTAGCAAGATGGCTACTATTTTTTAATGTAATTATATGATATGTAATAAGGATGCAATACCACAAGTAGAGAGAGAGAGTATAACAGAGAAATAAAATCTCAAAGTTAGAGATAACAAGGACAAGCGCTAGAAACATTATGGATCTACACATAATCCTTTCTAGGGAATACTTAGGGATCGTTAGAAAAATGAGTTGAAGGCGTCAAAAGAAAAGAATGATAGCAGAGACACAAGGATTCCAACTACGTCAATTTTCCTGGAGTACTCTTGGAGTAAAGGAAGAGGGAAGACTACTATTATTATTATTCATACCATCACTTACAAAAGGGCCAGGAGTATATAAATTAGAGTATACCAAAGTTTTCAAGCTTAACCAACTTTCAGAATAAGTAAATTTATGTAACGTCACAAGGCTGGAGACAGCAAAGTGGTACTTGCCAGTACTCTACTCATTAGCAAAGTGTCATAAGTATGAAAAATATGGAGCCCCAATTCTTCAAACTCTAAACTAGTTAAACGGTAAGATTATCGGAAATATCAGCAGAAGCCTATCTTTATCACCTGTTACTTAAAATTAGATCATAAATTCTTCTAAGAACAATGGTTTATCTTAACATCAGAGAAAATTTAGAACATTTTACACACAGTATTTATTACAATTAGTAATAACAAATAATTAAAACTACAAAATGAGAAAAAGAAATAAAAAACTCAGCCAGAAAATGAATTATTTACTTGTGTGATAATATTAATTACAGGAAAAGGAACATTTTTACCTCCTATTATAGTTAAAGGTTTTATTATTTATTATCTAATCTTACCTACACTGATCTACCAATTAAATATTAAGTGCCTACCTAAAAGCCGCTTCCCAAAAGCAGTTCATTCCACAAACATCAGAGGGCAGCATCCAATAGGGATTCCAGTAACACAGAGAGTAATCTTTACACCTAACAGAGTAAGACAGAAATAAGAGTCCTATGTGAGTACTTTGGTTTAAAACTGACAAGGAAGTTACTCAATAATATAACAACTTACTTTCTATTTCAGTGCAACTAATTTGCAAATCTAGGTTGGTATAGCAACCTGACAGGTTTTGTTGTTGTTGTTGTTGGTGGTGGTGGTGGTGTTTTTGTTTTTTGTAAACTGATTACTCCCCTTTTAGGGCATTTTTACTTTAAATAGAACTTTAAAAACGTTACAACTAGACTATACTATGGATAGAAAGGTTTTCTAGCTGGGAACTCTCCTGATAGATTACAATCTTCTCGAAAGATGAAACAGACAAAATGGAAATACTTCTAAGATTTTCTCCCATTAACTGACCTCTTCATCATGGACCAACCATTTATTCCCCCAGAATAAAATCCATTTCAGCTAAACAAAACCTTATCCTGACAAAATATAATAATGCCGCAAATGCCTAGTGGAAAGGGAAGAGAGGATCTTCAAAAGCTTTTAAATAAATCTTTCAATTCAAGCTACTTGTGTGGGATTTTTTTCATTGAAAACTAAAATCATGCTGCTATTCATGGCTCAGTTTCACTACCTACATTATTTCAGTTTCATTATATTACACAAGCTAAAAGAGATGATTGATTTTTTTCTAGCTATATAAATGTGGTCTTTCTACTTAGATTTCAGGTTGCAGCTTAAACAAAAGCATCTCGTTATAAAACACACTTTCCATTGTTATTCCTTTTCAAAACAATGATCTAATTAAAATTTTACTACAGTGGGGGTCTGTGTACTAAAGCAAACATGTATGAAGTCAGGGTGAGTCACTAAATGGATGAGTCACTTCATATCTCATTACCGTGTCTTTATCTTCTCTTCATGTTAGAAAAGTAGAAAATATTCAATATAATCCTTTAGCTGGAAAATGCTAAATATAGTCTTAAGTAGCTAGAAAACTGTTTATTATAATCACTTCACTCAAATAGCCTTGAGTTATTTTAAACATAAAAAGCCTTTGTTGAAATAGTTTATTGTTGGTCTAATCTCAACAACAAAAAAAAACATTCTCTATTCCCAGAAACCCTCCAAGCACTGATAGCTGGACGATGCAAGGAAAATCATAACACGGTCTGATAACCAGGGCATTCTCCTTAAAAAATAAGTCTGAATGAGGGGAGGACTTCTAAGATAACAGGACAGGCTGACCAAAAGTTTTTGTTCTTCTATTTTTTTTCTTTTCCTTCTGCTTTCTTCCGGATCCTGGCCACTTCTTTGTTTGTTTGGGGTTATAAAAGCCAAAACCACCCTTCTCATTCCGAACTGGTCTTGGAAAGTTTTTCCTCTAGTTCTTTACATGTGCACCTGTAACAAACTCATCTCACCCAGACAAGGAGACTTGTTTCTCTATTTGACGTGGTATCAGGCAGGCCTAACTATTAAAGACCGTGTTTTCTGATGGTAACACTCTCATTATGGGTTAAATTTATAAGTTACTGTCTTTATAGGAGAAAGCCTATGAAATTTTTATTCGTAAAGATCTCTGATAACACCCATTCACAAACGTCAATGTTCTAAAATAGGGATTCTCAGCCCTACGTGCATAATAAAATCACCTGGACAGCTCCACACCAAACCTATTAAATCAGAATCCCTGGGAATAGGGCCAGGAACTGGTTTTTAAAATGCTGCCTAAGTGATTCTGCATACTACTGCAAAGAACTACAAAGCTGGAATTTTAAAATCAGTAGAAATTAGTTAGTTTCCTTAAAAGAACAGCAATCTCTAAACATAGCATAAAAAGTTACATGGCCTTATATAAAAGGTTTATAAATCAGAAAAAGAAAATGTGTACATACCAGTAAAACTTAAAACTTTATTAGGAATTTTACACCTATTGTTTCCTAGACATGGTTTTGTATTTTTAAGTCTTGCACTAAATACCAGGAAGTCAGACTCAGTGGTAGTGATAAAAAGTACTATGTGTATTGGTTCTTTTCAGATTTAAATATTTGCACATGCGTTTGAGCCTCACAAAAAAAAAAAAAAACCTTTTTAAAATATTATCTCCATTTACAGATGCAACAATTATCACAGCTTTATTTCAACATATCCTCAACTTACTTACAATGAATACCTAGAGTGTACTGTGTTACAAGAAAATAACTAATCTGTTTATTCCATCTCCCTATAGAAGAGTGGAAAAGGGAAATGAAAAACTGAAGTCTCAAAGAAAATACCTCCCTTTCTAATTCAATTTTTCTGTAAAAAGTAACTACTTGAAATTACTTATCTATATCAATATTATTTGCTGCCTTAACTTGCACAGTAAGCCACAAAATAAATCAGTTATAATAAATAACTGATTTATCAGGTTGTTTTTCCAACCTACCTGACCTGATCCTTGGGTGACCTGTTAAAAATACAGACAGAAGATTCTACCCCTGACCCTGACTCTTGATGGGAGGGAGGGGCCTGAGAAACTGAATTTTTAACCAGAACTCCAAATAAGCCTTGAGATCACATCTGAATGAGAAATAGCAACTATCAAGGGTTATCAAGAGCCAACTTGGAATTTATTATCAAGCTATTGTTACAACTGCTATGATAATGCTGTTTGTTCATTTATTACAACTTAAATTTTTTAATTTTTTGCTTTTACAATACTTTCATCAACATATGCTCATTACAGACAATTCAGAAAATAAAGGAAAGCAAAAGAAACAAATCACTCATTGTTAATATTTTGAAATATCTCCAACTGTATTTTTAAGTACCTGGCTACAAATATTTGTCTGAGAAGTTTGTGTGCATGTTACCAAAATGTGAAAGTGGCTAAAACTGCTTGAGCTTCATCAGTACCTAGTAAATGCTCATATGAGTTGGAAACGGTACCTCAAAACTCTCTGTGCCCAGGAAATACTCACCAGGGAACTTCTAAACTCAAGAGACCCTTTGCAGTGCTGGGAGGAGAGCAAGTTTTGCTGATTTCCTGAAATGTCTCACCCTAAAAACCCTTTCCATGTTTGAGATTTTAAATCAAAGACTTTGTATTTCCTACAGCTGCTTATTTTAATCGATTCTTGATTTCATTAACATCTTAAGCTTAACTTCATTTTTTCAGATAAAAAAATTAAAGAACTCTTAATATCTGTTTATACATTGCCACTCTTTATCCTCAGTCTATAACAGAATACATAAACCATGGATGTAGCTGGATCTGAGTTTCAATCCAGGAATTCCTGGAACAAGTCACTCCTTGATTAATCCTACTTCGAAACAAAAAGAACAAGTTACACATGGAACTAGATAAAAAGTTGATACAAAACTTTCAGGTAAATTTAGATTCACTCCCTTCTGAAGCAGAGCTGAAATTACCCAGAAAAAAACCCTTTTTAGAAAGAAGACTATGAAGAGCACAGCAAATCATTCTTGAAAACTTAAAAGCAGATGTATGTGTGGTAACTGAGCAGATCCAAGAGGGCTGAATTGGTGTTGGGGGAAGCCAAGACCCTAACAGATTGAACCTGCAGTTTTCTGTTCACCATCACCGCCACCACCACCAAAAGGGGACTGGGGAGGAGGGTGAAAGGCAGTGGAATCATCCACAGAGGAAAAACGTAACTGAAAAACAGAGGACCTGGTTAGAAGTCTTAAAGAAAATCAAAATCCCAGACTTCCTCTGGGATTTGCTCATTTTCTAATAGAAGTCTAGAGGTTTATTCTCTGAAGAGGTTAAAAAATAGGCCTCTGACCTGAAGGTGCCATTCTGAAAAGAGGTATATTTCGAGAAAGGTTACATGCCAAACGTCTAAACCGCCAAGCCCTTTCCTATTAAGCTCCAGAATCCTGGGTGCTAGTTCTACTCTCTCCAAGCAGGAGACTGAAAGACGCTTCTCTTCAATTCTGAGCACCCAAGGAGAAACATGCAGCAACTTCCCCACGGAGACAGCCCTGTCAGCGATCCCTCTATAGTGAAGCACATGAGTAATAAACGCAGGGCTTGCAATGAGCATCTTAGGGCTCCCACATGTCACAAGACACTTAGAAAAGCATTTAAATGAAAAGTGAGAAAAAAGAAAATTGAAAGAATAAGATAGTTAAGAGAAAAGAAATTATTGCCCAGAAATCTGCAATGATGTATAATGTAAAATTCAGAATGCTCTAGCCTAGAACTTGAGGAAAATCAGGCTGCTGGCAGAGCTGAAGCGGCTTACCTGGAATCCCTTGGCCACATGGCAATGCAGACTCCCATAATTGTTCTTGTGGCTGTGTGCCGTGCTGGGCCTTCTCTGGATCCCTAAAGATTTGAGCAATGGCTTTGTGCCAATGGATCCAGAACCCAGGAGCAGCAAACTTCATGTGTATTACCAGATGAACATGACAGGTGGGGAGGAGGCAGCCCACATAGGGGCCACCAATCTGGACATTGGCAACTTCCACAAGTCACAGCTGCTGACACCCATATACAAAACACTGCTCTGCTGTAAAGACAATATTGTATACAACTTACAGCCATTTTATTATGAACCCCATCCTCCCTTGAGCATGGCCCACAAAACTAGAGACTTCCAAAGGTTTTGAACAGTGCTCCCAGGAACTATGAAGCTTCAATGAAATTCGAGTCCCACCCCCACAGAACACTAGGTCCCAAAGAGTATTAAGCCCTTCAGAATCTCAAATCAAGATCTAAGAAACTCCAGCTTCCTGGTCCTCTAGGATCTTGTCAGTAGGACTCTGCACCATAAGGAATTCTAGGTCCTGCTGAAATGAATGCAATCCCAAGGGAACTCTGAATTCCATTAAAATCTGGGCATCATGCCACTTCTAGAAGACTTGAGGGGATTAAAAAAAGGACAAACTGAAAAGGGGGAGATTTTCAACAGGGCTACAGATATTTCCTGGTGGCCTCTCCTGTCAAATAGCAAAAAATCCTAGGAGAAAAGAAATATTATGAATACACTGAGAGAGAGAAAATTGCAACCATGAAACAAGAACAGGAAGTTAATATAAAAAGGGGGGGGAGTGATGTCATCACCATGGTGATATAAACAGCTACTGAAAATCCCTCCCAAGGGATTCAACAAAAAAAGGACAATTCTGAATGTTTAGAGCTTTGGAGGAAGATATAGACTAGAGAAGGACCCTACAGGTGGCGAAGAAAAGACAGAGCTAATTATCAGGAGACCTCCCCTTGCCAGTCCTCACCACTCCCCCTCATTTGGTCTCACACAGCACAAGTGGGCACAGAAACAACAGCTGTAATCTCCTTCACTTTGAACCCAGAACGAAAATTCTCTCACAGCAGTGAGACAGACCACAGTGTTTGGAGACCTGAGGGATAAGGGAGGACATCTTAAAACTCAGGTCAGCGAGGAATAAAGAGTCTGAGAAAACACAGAAAGAGTCTCTATTTCCAGCCATGGGTCCAAAAACCCTTTCACCATCCCTGAAGAAAACAGTAGCTGACAGTCTGATCCCTGCCTGATGTTAGGCCAAATACTGGGTCAGCTGAGGGAGTCTTCTGCCACAAATAAAGTGGCAATAGAGCCCCACACTGAGCCAGATTTTGGCTGGCAAAGCAATGGCAAGGAAACCCACAATTCCAGCCTGGCAGTTAGAAGTAGCCTGAGCTATAAGGCAAGCAGAGTCTGAGGATGAGTAAGTTACTGAACAGCCCATCTGCTGGGCACAAGAGAATTGAAGGGCTTTTTCAGATAGTCTCCAGAAAATATATCAGAACCACTGAGACTGGTCTGGACCTCCTGTGCCTCTATGCTGGCAGAGATACATGGAAGACCCAACTATTAAGCAGTGACCTAAAACAAACCCAGGACTTGCAGACCAGCAAAATACACAGAGCACCACAGGGACCCAGCAGACTTGTTCTACCCACAGAGATCTTGCTGCGGTGCCAAGTGCCTACACTCCAGCCTTGAGGCAGGCTACTGCGGGTGTCTGTTTTTGGGGGGTTATCAGGAACAGAGCTAACAAGAACCAGAAAAACAAGAGCAGAAAAACAGAAGCAATGCTACAGGTCTAGAAAGAGTTGAACTGAATGCCAAAGAATAGATAAAAAACAAAGCCAAAATCTGTTCTCTAATCATTGTGGTGTGCTTTGAAACTTATTTCTCTTTTGTATATATGTTATTCTTCACAATTAAAAAAAAAAAAGAAAACCCTAGGTAGAAAACTGAAACAACCTCCACAATAAAGTAATCAAGGATATCAGATGCCTAGACACCAGCAAAAAATTACAAAAGTCACATTAGGAAAGATGAACATATGACCCAAAGGAACAAATTAACACTTTAAAGGAGATACAGAAGTTGAAATAAATAATTAAAATTTTTCAAACAAGCATGCTGAATCAATTTAAAAATTAAATCAAAGAGTTGAGTGAAGATATGACAAAACTGATGCAGGATATAAAGACATTGGGCAACCATAAGAAGAACCTGAAAACTTGAAAATACAAATGGCAGAACTTATGGGAATGAAAGGCACAACAGAAGAGATGAAAAATACAATGGAGATTTGAAATGGCAAAAATAAGGATTAGTACACTAGAGGACAGGACATATGAAATCCTACACAAAAGAACAAATAGGAAAAAGAATGGAAAAATATGAGTAGGGTCTCAGGTAAGTGAATGACAACATGTAGCACACGAATATAAGTGTCATGGATGTTCCAGAAGGAGAAGACAAAGAAAAAGGGGAAGAAATAATAATGGGGAAAATAATCACTGAAATTTCCCACCTCTTATGAAAGACATAAAATTACAGATCTAAGAAATGAACCATACCCAAAACACAATAGATCCAAACAGACCTACTCCAAGACACTGATAAGAGTGTCAAATATCAAAGACAGAATTCTGAAAGCAGCAAGAGAAAAGAGATGCTCACATACAAGGCAAGCTCAATAAGACTATGGGTGAACTTCTAAGCAGAAACCATAGAGGTAAGAAGGCAGTGCTATGACATATTTAAGATAGTGAAAGAGAAAAACTACAAACCAAGAATTCTATATCCAGCAAAACTGTCCTTCAAAAATGAGGGAAAGGATTCCCAAAGTATGCCCATGCCAAAAATAAAAATAATAAACAAATAAATAAATGAGGGAAAGGCAGGAGCTATGGCAGCCTCTGAGGCAATGGAGCTCAAGGCTCTGTACTTGGGTACCACAGCCATGCTGGCAGCTGCAAGGGGAGCTGTCGCCTCAGGCCCATGGAGTCCCCCAGGACAGCTTAGAGGCAGCCGGCCACAGCCTGCAGAGGCAAAGCAGAAGCCTGTAGCTCTGGCACTGCATGCTCAGGAGCTGATCGAGCTGTCATTGAACAAGCTGTCCTGGGCCATGCACACCAACATCTTGTGCACCGTGTACAGCTGCAGCAAGATCCTGCCCAACACCCCTGCGCTCAGCGGGCGCCTGGTCAAGAGCCACCGCCTGCAGGACAGCACAGTAAATCCAACTATAAGAAATGACTTGAAAACTACCAAAATTCTACTGTTTCCAATTGAACGATGCCCTAGAGGCCCCGAGAGACCATTTCCTCAATTCTCTCTTGTAAAAAACAGCACTTTATGAAAATGCATGCTGAAAAGAAGCATAAATGTCATAAGTGCAGCAATTCTTATGGTACTGAACGGGACTTGAAAAGACATGCAGAGGATGTGGCAAGACCTTCCAGTGCACATGTGGCCGTCCTTACACCAGCAGAACTGCCCTGAGTCACACATCTACCAAACTGGCCACGCTAAGAACAGTGATTTACCTAGTAAGAAAAGAAAAATGGTGAACTCCATGAACAACCAGAAGTTATCAAAAAAAGACCACTGAATCATTGCTCAATAAACCAACATCTAGACTAGACACACAAGAATTAGAAACTTCCAAAATAAAGTCAGTAGCTTCCTTTGAAAACTCTTGCAGCTCTAATATGAGAAAACAGACTCTTATAACTCCTCAGAAGTTGCTTTTACCAAAGCCCAAAGTAACTTAGGTTAAACTGTCTGTTATGCAGCTTTCTCCTGTGCCTGTCTTTGTGCCTTCTACGGCTGACTCCTCAGCCCAGCTTGTGTTGGCAGGTATAGATCATCAGCGCTCTGCCACAGGCACCATTCACATACTTCCCTTGTCCACAGAAACCTTGATCCTTGGCCTAGATTCAGAGAGCCTGCCCCTCTCAAAAACTGTGAATCCCACTGCCATTGAGCCAATTAGTACAGGTGTTCAAATGAACCTGGGTAAAAGCTCACTTACTATCTTACAACACTAGGGAACACATGTCAGATGAACAGCATTTCCCCCATCAATGTGCAGACACATCTGTCTTATGCCTCACCAAGCTTCATGCTATCTGCACAGTGGGCTTCCCCAGACTCCTCTGTATCATCTTGGTCTCAAACTGATTTGACGTTCTTCTCAAGTTTCACTTCCCATTAGTGTTCATATTCAACACTGTTACCCAGTTCTAAAGTAACTTCATTTATAGTTGCTCAGACTGATGCTTTTTTAGATGCTTGTTTCCAGTCAGGTGGTATCTCCAGAGAAGCTCAAAGCAATGGAGCGCAAAGTTCCACAGATTATCCAGTACACATGGACCAAGCAGTAACGTGTGGAGACATTTTTTGAGAATGTCCATTCATCATATAGGATTTCCACAAACAATATTATAAGCAACAGTTTGGTAGCAGTGACTATAACTCATGGTTTGTTACCTCAGAATGACCCTAATACTTTAAATCAAGATATTGAGAAATATGCACCTACTATAAACTTCAGTGAGCAGAACAGTATGCTTCCTTCACAAAACATGACAGATAATCAGACCCAAACCATAGATTTTATTAAGCGATTTAGAAAACATCTTGTAAAGTAACCTCCAGGTCAGACATTGGATAATCGCAGTCTTTTGTTTGACGTGAACACTAGACCCGACACCCAGCTCCCATCTGGCCCAACCTAGAATCCTGGAATGGATTTTGAAAATGAAGAGTTCTTTTCATCCTCAAATATCCAAACTCAAATGGAAGAGAGTGAACTCAGCAATATGAACACTGAGCCAGTCTTGGAATCTCTGTACACAAAGACCCAAATTAACTCTTTAGTTGCAGACCCCCCTGCTCAGGCCTATAGCTGTAGGGGAAATGCTAACTTCTTGGGCCTTGAAATGTCTGATACACAGACACAGACAGACAATATTCTTTTTAGACAGTAGCCCTTATCTGTCTATGGGTAGTATTCAGAAACACTCCAGCTTTTCCATGAGCACTAATTCATCTGACACAGAAACCCAAACAAAAGGGATTTCCATTAAAAACCTACCTGTTCTAGAAAGCAAAGTCCAGTTGAACAGTACAGAAACACAGACCATGAATTCTGGTTTTGAAACCCTGGGGAGTTTGTTTTTCACCAGCAATGAAATTCAAACAGCCATAGATGATTTCCTTCTGGCTGATTTGGCCTGGAACATGACGGAGTCTCAGTTAAGTTCTGTGGAAACCCAAACATGTGCAGAACTACACACAGTCTCCAACTTCTAAAAGTGAAGGCCACATGCTGTCTAGACTCTTCACGGTTCTTTGCCTTTTATACTTGTAAACATGAAATTTTTGTATAAGTGTATATGTATTATAAAGCATATAATGCTGATCTAAAAGTGACTGTTTTTGCGTTGTCTACCATTGCCCCTTCAAAGCTGGTCTTTCCTTCACAGCTGGAGGGAATGTATAATGGTACAACCACTGTGGAAGACAGTTTGACAGTTCCTCAAAAAAGTAAATATCAAGTTGCCCTACAACCTGACAATACCAAAACTTAGTATATACTCAGAAGAGCTGAAAGCAGTGCAACAAGCAGACATTTAAATACTGATGTTCATATTGGCACTATTTACAACTTCTAAAAGATGGTAACAATCTAAGTGCCCATCAAAAGACAAGTGAATAAACAAAATGTAGTATAGCCATACAATGGAATATCATGCAGCAGTAAGAGGAATGAGGTCCAGAAGCATATGACAACATGGATAAAACTTGAGGACATAATGCTGAGCGAAATAAGCCACACACAAAAGGATATAGATACTGTACGATTTTGCTATTATGACTCTGGTGGATAATCTCAAAGGTTTATACTATAAAATGCAGGGGACCTAGAGGTACACAGAAACAGAGATGGGGGAAAGGCTACTCAAAGTGGTTGAACTTAAACTTAAGGGAACAGATAGAATTGACAATAGCTAATTATGGGGGTTGTTAACACTGCCAGATTAAAGGTGAATATGATTGAAAAGAGATGTACAGTGCCATGTATCCCACTGATTAACTCCACAATTATAAGTGCTCACACGAACTCCTCCAAAGGTTTGATCTTGTATAAAGAGTTGATAATAGAGGGATAGAAGACAAAACTAATATAGCATTCTATGGCCTATAGTTAACAGGAAGATAGCAACAGCACCATCATAACATCAATGAAAAATAATTGGAGGGAAAGGGACAAGAGATTTGATATTTGGTGAGGCTGCGTTCTTTGTCCCTTTGGACCAATGAAAATTGTCTAAAATTGAGAGTACTGCTGACTGTACAACAGAATGAGAACACTGTAAGAAATGGTTTATTTATTAAGGACATTCTCCACGATGCCCAATGGATGGAGGGTGCCAAAAGGGGCGAACTGTGATATATATATATATATATAATAAATACATGATGGAATACTGTGCGGCTACAAAAAAGAATGATATCATGAGGCATACAATGAACTCAATCAACCTTGCGGAAAAGATGTTGTGCAAAATAAGCCAGAAACAAAAGAACAAATACACTATCGTTTCTTTCAGAAAATACTTACAACTGGAGCCTAGATTGTAGGCTCTTATAACAGCCATACTCAATCCAAAGTTCTAAGTGTGTTTCTAGATTCTGAGACACTGAGCTATATGCGTATATGCTGATATTTCCCTGAAACTCTGAGTACCTCAGTGATGTCTAAGATTCAGGGCTGGAGTTCTGCTGCTCTGAAAGTCAGTACTGCTCCAAACAGTAACAGTTAAAGTAATCGAAAAACAGCAGGCTTCAATTAGAGATAAATATGAAGCCAATATGCCCGGGACTAAGGTAAATCAGAACATAGGGTAAAAGATGATAGCGTATGTACTCTAAACCTTCATCTACTGTATGAAACCAAAGGCAAAGAGGTTTATTGTGTCTAGACCCTAACTCTTCTGTAACAAACAATCTAAATCAACCTGTTTGGATGGCTCATTTAAACAACCCGAACACATGAAGCCCAGAATGGGACCAAGTCCTTGTAATTTTGTATACCTTAATGTAATACCCAGAAACATCATAGACTACAGTGGGTTGATAATTAAAAGTACTGGTAGAATCCCTTGAGGGATCTGAAAAAACAAAAATGGAACTATTAAACTTTCCCATCTGGGAAACCCCTGGTGTTCTCTCAAACATTAGGGACTCCCAAGAAAATAGGGATCAAACGAGAAAGAGGAGATACAGCAGAGAGGACAGGATTTAGCAAAGGAGTAAGACTGCTAAATTACTATATGTATAATTCTCTTGACCTCCAGTATTCTGGAACAGCTGGAAGGAAGGACCTAGAACTGTGGGAAAGGTAGGCCATGCCAAACTATGAAATGTTTTCTGTAGTTCCTTGTTAGAAAGTATTTTGAAAATAATTGCCTTTTATTTATTTATTTTTTGGTATATACATCATACTTCACAATAAAACGCATTTAAAAAAAAAGTAATGGAGAGTGGAGCAAGATGGCGGCTTAGTGAGGGGTGCAAATTAGTTCATCCTCCAGAGAAGCTAGTAAATAGCCAGAAACAGTACAGAAGAACTACTGGGAGAACATCAGTGACTGGACACACAGTGTCCACCAGTCCAGATCAGATGGAACAGATGAGACTGCACACAGAACTGTAAGTCCCTCAAGCTACAGAGGCTGGAGCTCCTCCCCACCGGTGGGGCAGTCTGCTTCCTCAAGGAGAAAGGAAACAAACTTTACTAGTAGCAAGGGTTTACCTCAACCAAGCCCCAACTGTGAAATTAATTAACAAATTCTGACAACTGAAAATAGGCTCCCAGCACAGATAAACTTGGAATACACACTAAAGGTACTAGGAGTTTTGGCCCCAGAAGAGAGGGGGCGAAGTTGACATAAAAAAAAAAAAAACAGAGGCTTTTGAGTCAGACAAGATAAAATACGGGAAGAGGACTGGACCCCAAGAAAGGGGGCACATACAGCCTGGAATATATAGAACCAAGGACCAACTTATGCTCTTTTTTTTTTTTTAATATAACTCCACAAAGACAGGAATTTCTGTTTTTTATTCACTCTTGAATTTCCAGCACCTAGAACAAGTCCTAACACAAGATATGTGCTCAAGAAATAGTTATGGGATGAATAAATGAATTATTTTACACTTCTTCCACCCCACAGCTGTGGATTTGAAGATCCACTAAGTATAAGGTTTCGAGAAAAATTTTCCATCAGATAGTGAGGAAGATCAAGGATTAATGTAACTTATATTCTTTGGGGAAATCTAAATCATTTTACCACCACTCAGAATCCCAAGAAATCAACAAAACTGAGTGTTCTCACCAATCTTAATGGTGAGCAAAATATCAAATTCTTATTCTCTTGATTGACAAACTTGAGGAACAGGGGTCCAGCTCTGAAAAGGCTTTGTTTTCTGCTCCTTAACACCTCATTAGATAGAACTAGAAGCACTCTTAGGCTCAAGCACTACTCCAGGCAAGGGAGAATTAAGCTTGTCTGAGAGACGTAACTAATCAGGTAAAAGGAGTTAATTCCTTAAAGGGTGTATCTTCCCCAAGAGACAGGTTGGGGCCCACCTCAAGTGGAATCCCTCCTTCAAGGAATTCAGAGCCCAGGGACTGGAAAACTGAAGCAATTAAGCCACCCTGCAACCTCACCTCCGTCTCAACCATACCCTGGCAGAGAGAGTCTGCTGAAGTTAAAGGACCCACAAGACTTTACACTGATGGGAAGCCATGGGCAGATAAATGCCATATGCTGAGCAGGACAGGAAAGACACAGACTCTAGAGGCTTCACAGGAAAGCCTGTCAACCCAACCTGCTGAGTCTCACCTCAGGGAAAACTGATGCTGGCTACACTTTCCTCCTGAGACATGGGCCTGTCTGATGGCGGGGGGGGGGGAAGGCACCATATAGGCAGGACACAAAAGAGAAAAACAAGAACTGAAAAACTCTGATCAGTTAAACAGAACCTATGTGAAAGGTCTCAAAAAAGTTGAACTTAATGTCAAAGAACAGATAGAGAACAAACCCATCCAGAAAGAAAATCCTAGGTAAAAAAGTGGGAAAAAACTCCAGAATAAACTAATTTAGGAAATCAAATGCCTAGATGCCAGCAAAAAATGAGTCATACTAGGAAAAGTGAAGACATGGTCCAGTCAAAGGAACAAATCAATACTTCAAATGAGATCTAGGAGTTGAATTCAGGGTGTTCAAAAAGACATGGAAAATCTCATCAAAAATCAAATCAATGAGTTGCGGGAGGATATGAAGAAGACACTGGGTGAGCAAAAAGAAGAACTCAAAACTCTGAAAAAAACAAATCACAGAACTTATGGGAATGAAAGGAACAACAGAAACCTACAAACAAAAAGAACTCAAAAGTCTAAAAAAACCCAAATTCCTATAGAACTTATGGGAATGAAGGGAACAATAGGAAAGATGAAAACCAAGAGAAACCTACAACAATAAATTTGAAGAGACAGAAGAAAGGATTAGCGAACTAGAGGAATGGCCTTTAAAAAGGGCCAATCTGACACACAAAGGAAAATATAGGGAAAAGAATGGAAAAATATGAGCAAGGTCTCAGGGAAATAAATAACATGAAGCACATGAATATACATGTTGTAGGTGTCCCAGAAGGAGACGAGGAGGGAAAAGGAGGAGAAAGACTAATGGAGGAACTAATCACTGAAAATTTCCCATCTCTTATGAAAGACATAAAATTACAGATCCAAGAAGTGTAGCATACCCAAACAGAGACATACTCTAAGACACTTAACTAATCACACTGTCAAATGTCAAAGACAAAGAGAGAATTTTGAAATCAGCAAGAGAAAAGCAATCCATCACATACAAGAGAAGCCCAATAAGACTATGTGGTTGTTAAACTGTACTAGTTAGAGGCGTGTCTCTACTTATCTGGGTGGGTCTTGAATAGTTTCTGAAGTCCTATAAAAGAGAAAACATTGTGGAGAATGGGAGATTGAGAGAGCAGAGAATGCTGCAGCACCATGAAGCAGAGTCCACAAGCCAGCAACCTTTGGAGATGAAGAAGGAAAATGCCTCCCGGGGAGTTCCATGAAACCAGAAGCCAGGAGAGAAAGCTAGCAGATGACACTGTGCTCGCCATGTGCCCTTCCAGCTGAGAGAGAAGCCCTGACTGTGTTTGCCATGTGCCTTCTCACTTGAGAGAGAAACCCTGAACTTCATCAGCCTTCTTGAACCAAGGTGTCTTTCCCTGGATACCTTTTATTGGACACTTCTATAGACTTGTTTTAACTGGGACATTTTCTCAGTTTTAGAACTGTAAACTAGTAACTTATTAAATTCCCCTTTTTAAAAGCTATTCTGTTTCTGGTATATTGCATTCCAGCAGTTAGCAAACTAGAACAGTCCCTATGATATACATATCATATATTGTCTGTCTCTGTGTGTGTGTATGTAAAAATAGAAATACATGTATGTAGGGAGGCATTAAAAAAAATAAATATGGTCTCATCAAAATTAAAAATTTGGGGATCTCAAATGACTTCACCATGCAAGGATACAACAACCTACACAATGGAAGAAAATAGTTGGAAACCACTAACCAATATGGGTTTAATATCCAAAATATATCAAGATATCCTTCAACCCAACAATAAAAAGACAAACAACCCAATTTTAAAAAAGGACAAAACACTTGAATAGATATTTCTCCAAAGAGGATATAAAAACAGCCAAAAAGCATATGAAAAGATGCTCAACACCACTAGCCATTGAGGAAATGAAAATCAAAACCATAATGGGATACCATTTCACACTCAACAGAATAGCTACTGTTAAAAAAAAAAAAAAAGAAAAGTACAGTCATTGGAGAGCATGTGGGGAAATAGAAACACTCATTCATTGTTGGTGGTAATGTAATATGGTACAGCCACTAAGAAAGACAGTATGGCAGCTCCTCAGAAATTAAGTATAGAATTTCCATATGACCTGGCAATCCTACTTACAAGTATGTACCCAAAAGAACTGAAAGCAAGGACTCATTAGGATATGTGCATACCAATGTTCATAATGGTATTATTCACAATTGCCAAAAGATGGAAGCAACCCATCTGTCCAGCAACCACTGAATAGTTAAACAAAATGTAGTATATACACAAAATCGAATATTCTTCAGCTGTCAAGAGGAAAGGGTTGTGATATATGTAACAACATGAATGAACCTTAAAAACATATTGAGTGATTGAAATAAGTCATACACGAAAGAACAAACATCGTTTGATCTCACTGATATGAAATAATTAAAATAAGCAAACTCATAGAATTGGAATCTAGAATATAAGTCAGCAAGGGACAGGGAAGGAATAGGTTATAGGGAGTTAAGAATTAAAAGGTAGTTTTTATTTAGGACAATAGACGTCTTTTGGTAATGGATGGTGATGACAACGTTGTGAACCTAATTAACAGCACTGAATTATATATTTTAATGTGATTAAAAGGGAAAATGTTAGATTTATATATGGTAATAGAATAAAAATTAAAAAAAAAAATCTGTGCAACTGCACCACGCAGCTTCAAGTTAAACCATGGACTATCGTTAATAACACAATTAGAAAACTGTTCTTTCATCAAATGTAACAAACATACTACATCAGTGCAAAGTATTAATAATATGTTGTATATGGGAATCCTGTATTTGATGCTATGATTGTTCTATAAACATACAATTTCTCTAATAGACAAAAAAAGAAAAATAGTTTGCAACAGGAGGATAAAACAATCAAAGCAGCCCTGGAGAGTCATTAAGGAAGGGGTATTCAAAGTTCAGACAATTCTCAACCAATACTAATAAGGAAAAGCAAAGGGAATAAAAGAGAAAAAGAAACAGGAAAAGGAAAAGGAAAGACACAGAGCAACCAAAGGATACAAAATACCTAATTCTGCCGCACTAACTGACATTATTAGGACTTTCGCAAAAGATTTATACATAGGAAGAGAGCTTAAGGATATCTACTATACATATTGTGCTGGTTTGAAAGGAAGTATGCCCCCTAAGAAAAGCCATCTTTTAATATAAATCCCATTTCATAAAGGTAGAATAATCTATTCAATACTGTATGTTTGAAACTGTGATGAGATCATCTGCCTGGTTGATGTACTTTAGTCAAGAGTGGTTGTTAAGTTGGATTAGTGGATGACATGTCTCCACCCATTTGAGTGGGTCTTGATTAGTTTCTGAAGTCCTATAAAAGGGGAAACATTTTGGAGAATGAGAGATTCAGAGAGAGTGACACTACGAAGTAGAGAGTCCACCAGCCAGCGACCTTTGGAGATAAAGAAGGAAGACGCCTCCCGGGGAGCTTCATGAAACCAGAAGCCAG
>PVIY010011511.1:0-65098 GCA_004026745.1 Myrmecophaga tridactyla
CAGTGGGGGGAGCTGGGGGTGAGGCAGAGAGCAGAGTTCAGGCCCATTTTCTGGAGTCTTCCTTCGCAGGAAAACCCTGGGGCTTCAGAGTACCTCGTTCCAAAAATTTACTTCATATCTATGGTGTTGAATTAGTTTCTCTGAAGATCTTGGTTCTCCACATCTGTCCTTCAGGATATATTCACAGATATAATAGTTTCAGGATAACAGTGACTACCTTAGCACATCCAATAAGAGCCCTGAGTACAGGCTAAAATGTCTAAAATGTCTCAGTGCTTCTTCCTGTCCTTTGGGGGACTGTCATGAGGATTGTGCTATCGAAATGTCGTGTTTTCAAGGCAATTGAAATGATTCTTCACCAACTTGACATATAGTTACTTTTATTTATTTCAGTGTGTTTTTAGCTTTTAAGCCTGGCTGGGTTGCATTTTTAACATAGCTTTGTTTTTCTTTTTTCTCATTATGTAAAATATCTGCACAGTTCCAAAATTAACACAGTAAAATGAGGTATATCTGGTGAGTTGTACCCTCTTGTCCCCTTCCCTCTGTCCTTGTTCCCTCCCTCCCTCATAGGAAAGCATTTTAAAATTTTACTTTTGATTTACCCTTCCACTGTTTCTTTGTGAAAAGTAAGCAAAAGTATCTTTTGAATATATTTACATATTAAATAAATATTGAATGAGTGTATATCAATTCAAACCCTCTTTAAAAAAAAATAGCCTATTTCATTTGCATTCTGCTTCTTTCACTGAATACTATCTTGAAGCAGAATCTAGAGATTTCCTTGAATCATGCACCTAAAACAGCCTTTTCATTCTAACGGGTGAGACACTGAGACCCAGAGAGTCTTCTCTTGTCCAGTGGAAGATGCAAGAGGCTGCGGCTCCTGGTCCAGCGGTCTTTCCAGCTTGTACAAAGGGACCCGGGTCCTGGGAATGGGAGCTAGAAAAGCGAAGTCCACTAGCCCCCACTTCGCAGGCAAGAAACCTGAGGCTCGGAGCAGGATAGCGTGTGGTCGGGACTCCTGCCCTCCACTCTGGCCTCCCACTCAGACAGTGACCAAGCCAGGATGCTGCTGCCTTTGGGGTACAGGAGGAAGGGGGTCTTCCTAGAGGGGTTGCCGAGTGTTGGGGTGAAGATCATGCTGTGCCACCCTAGACGAGCCACTCAGCCACACCGAGCCTCTGCTCCCTGGGGAACAGGGGCACTATCGTATTTTACATATTTCACAGCAGGGCTGGGCGAGGTCGTGTGAGAGCTGCGATGTGTGTTTCCTGGCCCCTACTCATGCTCGGTCAACAGCAGCCATTGGGGTTTCCAACACGGCCACACTTAGGTTGGAGCCACGCAAAGGTCAATACTAGGCAATCAAAAACCAGTATGTGGGCTAGAGAAGAGGCGAGAGTGGGATCAGGGGGGCAGGTACCCCATCTCCCCAACCTGCTTCCTCGCCCCACACAGGGCCTCCCCCAGCTCAGGACTGGGCATCCACTTCACTGATTCAGCCCAGGGTGGGAAATGAGAACTTCCAGAGGAGAAGGAAAGAGAAAGGTCTCTGTGGAGCGGCCCAGCTTCCAGGGTAATTGGCCCAGGGCCTTCCCCTGGCTATTTTTTTTCCAAAAGCAGGCCCAGAAGGGCCAGAAGTCTTAGCCCGCACTGAATGTCACAGGGGCCACTGAGAGGGCAGCTGCCCTGTGCTGCCTTCCCTTTCCTTCCCTCCACTGACAGCTGAGCAGCTTCCGAAAGGCTTCCCCAGACACAATTTCTGTTCTTACCATCACTGTAGCCTCTCGATGACCCTGTGAGATAGATGGGGGAGCTGCTATTACCCCGATATGCAGATGAGAAAACCGAGGTTCAGAAAACCAAGGCTGGAATCCTATAGCCGGCAGGAAAATGCAGACCGGGAAACTTACCCTTCATATTTATAGGGAAAGCGTATCCCCTTACTTTGGTACAACCTTGGGGAATCTCTGGATCTCTCTGAGTCTCATTCATAAAGGCAGAGCAACTCCAAAGTCCCTTCCTGGTCTAAAATGTGGTTAACTCCTTCCCAAATTCCAAGAGTCAATGACCAGTGGATTTCCTTGGGCTTGCACTTTTGTGTTAACCACACCCCACCTCCTTGGTGGGACTTGTCGCTGTGTGGGGTGTTGGCTATGGAGGACAAGTCCTGCCCCTGCTCCTGGATGCCCATGGCTGGCGGGCCCAGGCCCTATGGCCTAGTCTCTAAGCTGCGCATCCCTCCGTGGCCACCTGCCCAGGACTGCCCACACCCATGGGAAGATGACACAGCCTCTCGGGCTCTTCTGGTTGCTGGCCCCTCCCTGCCAGGTGTTCTTGAGGGCGGGGCATTCTGTTCCCATCCCTGCCAAAGGGTTCTCTGTGTTCTTGGGCTACTGAGATGGGATGTTGTATTTGTGTTCGATTTTATTTTATTTTTCTTTGTATTCATGAAACGGTAATTTAGTGGGAAATTATTTCTTGGAAGTTGGGTAAAATTAAGATTCTGAATTCAGCGCAAGCCGAAGGAAATCCACTGATCCTTAACCTCATAACTTCCAGGGGGAATTAGTGAAACAAGATGAAGCACCCAGCAAGGTGCTGGCTCAGAGCAGGGGTGTGGCAGGTCCTTCCAAGAGCACTTCGGGGAGCACTGACCCATTGAATCCTCATAATGCCCTACGCAGAGGGCAGGTGGCTGTCCCCAGTTCCAGATAAGGAAACCCCCAGGGAAAGTAAATGACTCCTGAAGTCACACACAGAAAGTGGCAAAACTGAGATTTGAATGCAGGTCTTCCATGTGGGAAAAAGTGACTACAAATTCATCCATTCTTCACCTTTTCTAGCCCAAAGGAAGCAACTTGGGTTGGCTACAATCTGCAAGCCTCCTTCAGTGGTTTCCTCTCCAACGACCCCACTTTCACTGCCCCCAATCCTTTTCTCTTCTGTCAGGCAGCTTCCCCCATAGAGCAGGGACTTCTTCACAAACATCCTGGACTGGACAAGACAAAATTACCCTTTCCTTTCCTATTGGTGCCCCTTCATTTCACGTTCTAATGTTCAAGTCTAAATGCACTTTTTAAATTTTGCCAGCTAAGTGATGGAAATTCTACGTCTGTTCTTCCCAGCCTGCATTCTTCCATTTCTCCATGCATCTAATACACAGAATCATAGAAATCACTTTTTTTTCAGCATCAGATACTTTACCTGCATTGATTTACATCATCTTCATAATGGCCTTGTGAGTAAACCAAAGCTCGGTTGCTAATTGCGTTGACTCCCAATCTCCCAAGCTAGTAGGAGTCAGAGCTGGAATCAAACCCCAAATCCATAGCCATTCAGCTCAGCCATTATGCCCCCCATTAAACAGCATTCCTATAGGCATGGCTTTGTTCTACCTGGCCCTCTTTCAAGGCTCTCAGCTGTGGGACTTAATTAAACATTTGTAAAGGCTTCCAGTGGAGATGAAAGGAACCAGCAATACAAAGCTTTTCCAACTATATGGCTTCTCGTCTTTAAAGCTCTATCTATCTATTTATCTATTAACTTTTTAAAAAGAAGGTAATTGGCCTTCCCGGCATAGCTCAGAGGCAGGTGGAGACGGTCTCTCCTTTTTTCTTATGAAGAAAGAAACCTAGAGATGTGGGGTGGGTAGCTTCCTTGGACTTTTAAGTGGGGGGGGGGGGGTGTTTGAACTTGAACTATAATGCAGAGATGGCAGCGGCTCATTTTTTCCCTTCCAGCAACCTGATCCATCAGCATCCCAAGTGGATGCATTTGAGATTTGCTGAAAGACAACGCGCCAAGACAAATTAGATCATCGCTAAACCCTCCTCCTCAGAGTTTGAGAGTCACAAGCACTGGGTAAGGGGAGGATTCTAGAGTTCATCCTTACCTTCCTTTCCTTGTGTGTAAAACTAGGATTGGGATGGGAATCCAGGAGACATGTCAAGTCCCCAGCGCAGGGCTAGGCACACAGGCACACTCATTATTAGGTGCTGGCCGGAGACCGAAATCTGTAATTATCACACAGCATCGATTATTGGGAGGGAAAAAAGCAGATATCCTAATTTTTAGAAATTATATAAATTATCTTCTGGATTCTATTTTTTTTTTAACTTTCTATGACTATATCTGCCTTTGTTTCTGCTTGTATAGAAATTAAAATTTTGCCTTTTCCTGCAAAATTATCTTTTATAGCCTACTGGCTTATGCTAATAATACTTTGTACTTTGGCAGGGCCTTTTATCCAGGAATCTCAAAGCACTACATAAACTTTAATTAATTCTTGCAACAAGCCCCGTGAGGTAGGTAAGTATTATTATCCCCATTTTACAGATCGGGAGAGTGAGACATTGAGAAGTTAAGCAATTTGCCGAAGGCCCCAAAGCAGTTAGTAGCTAAGTCTGAACAAGACCGCAAACAGCCGAACTAGCACCTCCACTTGGCCCGCTGGGGCTGCCCTGCTGGTCTCCCCAAGCCCAAGGGCGCAATAGATGGGGAGACCTCAGTCAGTTGCAGCACTCGTAGTAAATACATGTTGTACAGCTCACAGGCGCTATGGGGAATTATTTAGGCTGACTCATTTGCTTCACCCCTGGCTACTGGCATCTACCCTCAGATGAGCTGAAAAGAACCTGCGAACCCACTTCTCAGATCCTAACATTCAAGCTACACATGTACACACGCACACAAATGTCACCCACAGCCAATTCCCACTGCCTTCATATTTGGGCTCAACGAAGCACCTGCCACGTGCCAGGCACGCTGCAAGGGCCCTTTCTTATTTTTTATTTTGCCAAAGTGATCACCAATCATTGAATTCTTACCACAACCCAATGGGTAGTTATAGTTATCCCCATATTACAGAAGAAGAAAAGTGAGGTGGCGTGTCCAAGTTTGCCCGGTAGAGCTGGGCTTCCAATAAAGTTCTGTTTCCAAGATGAGTGCTTCTGTCACTCAAAGAGCTGACGCCCGGGGACCAGTCGTATTGCCCAAAGGGTTATTGATCCTGTACTGGTGTTTCCAAGGGCCATAGGTAGGTGAGCAAAGAGTTTTTATTGTTGCCGTGTGCCTGGCGGAACCACCAGCTTCTGTTCCAGGTTGCATGGCTTAGCAGAATTCTTTCCTAGGAAGCTCTGATTGTGTGCAAGTCTTCATAAAGGGGCATGGTTCCTTCTTTCTAAGGGGGATTTGGCCCCTCCCAGTGGGTGCTTTCATTGCCTGCACACCTCCACGCCCTTCTTTCCTGACTCAATGGCCATATCACCACAGACTGCAAAACTCCTTCTCTCAGGTTTGAGGTCCTGAAATGGTTCCCGGTGCTTCACTTTTTCTTTCCTACAAAATGACTGTGGAAGTTGGACAAAGTTGAATTTGAATTCTGGTTCTGTACTGACCGCGGGTTAATCTCAGGCAAGTTCCAATGCCTCCAGGCCTCAGTTTCCTCTTCAGGGAAAGGAGCTGCTGCAAGGATGAGATGAGTTCATCATGGCTGTGGACCCTCATGGACCAGTGTCCAGCACAGAGCAAGGGCTCTGCAAATGCCTGTGCCCTGCTCATCTCCACTCACCTGCTTAGTTGCCCAAATTCCACCAAAAGACTCAGACCAGTACTCTCTGTCGACTTCCCCTGGTGCCTTTATTGAAACCCAGCTCTGACTCTGACCTCAGCGTCCCCCAGATAATCGCACCATTCCAGGCTTGGCCAGGACCGTGGATTCCTGCAGTCCTACCTGGGACCTCACAGCATTGGAGGATTGGCTGAGGGTGGAGGGGATTGGGGGGATACCCAGCCTGCTTCTCAACAACTGTAGGATGGTTTTTCAGATTCAGATTCTTTCAGATTCTCACAATCTGTGTTAATTGTTAACCTTTCTGTGTTAATGTGGGGTGTTGGACAAGATGGGTTCTAAACCAAATCTTCAAGCACTGATGTCCCAGGATACCGGACCCAAAGGTGTTAGAACTGCAAGCTTAGTCTCAGGACTCACCTCCCCAGGGCCCTTGGGGAAAGGGTAGGTGCTTGGACATAGTTGTGGGGCCTGAACAAACAGGCTTCTCTTGATCATGGTAAATCTGAGAGAAACTAATGCTCTCTTCTACTGGGGCATCTCTTTTAAAAGGAAAGAATCATTACCCAGACATCATTATGTCTTAAACAAACTCTAGATTATCACCACCAGTACGCTCTTCTCACTCTTTTTCTCTCCTTTGTTCTTTCCTGCTCCTTGGGGGAACCCTCCTTTTGGGCTCAACCTTCTACTCTAAATTTGGGCTCAACTTTCCCAGGGCACATTTGAGGTCTTGGCCAGCTTGGTATTAGTAGTTCCTCCCAAACTTACTCTTTTCTTGCAGGGTTTTCTTGGCCCCAGTCAAAAGCAGGCGAGGGTGGCCTGAGTCTCCTTAGACACCCCACCCGCACCCAACTGAAGAAACCTGCATCCTAGAGCCCCCAGCCCAGGTCCCTAGTGAAGCCTGCAAGGGCAAGCTTGCAAGGTACCGAGAAGACGCAGAAGGGCCAGTGGGTTGGGGAAGATGGACCTGGCAGTAGTAGGCAGGGAGGCCAACAGGAGAAGTGATCACGCTCAAGCAGTAGATGTGGGTGCTTCATCAGGGCTGTTGCCTTCTTGTCAGAGGCTCTGGTCCTGGGCCAACATTTCCAGAAGCGCCATAAGAGCCTTCCCTCAACCATAGGAGCCTCAAGTGCAGGCTGCCAAACACTGCCTCCAGCTTGGTGTGGCTGGCCTTGACACAACATTAGCCAGGGGGCATTGGAACCTCAGGCCCAGCCAGGTAGACCAGGCGTCTAGACTGAGTATACACGGCTGCTGCCCAAAGGAGAAGTCTCTCTAGTCCCTTTTCTTCTCCTTCGCTAAGGCTGGGGACACAGCAGGCACGAACTTGAATGGCACATCCAACCTTGCCCAGGGGTTATTTGAGCAGCCCACAGGAGAATGGCGTCTCCAGATAACAGGACCCTTCAGACGAAAAGGGCACAGGCAGCTCTCACTGCTGACTCCTCAGCTCTGCCTGTGGGTTTCCCAGCAGCCTCTGGCAGGGTCTGTGCTCCCAACCCTGGAGGTGGTAGGGGCCAGCCACCAGCCTAGAGCTCTAGGGTGTATGCAGGCCTTCTTTTGTCTTCAGATGCCCGACTGGGTCTGCTGCCCCAATCAGTCCCCCAGACTGGGTTGGTAGGTCCCCCTGGGCCCTGACAAGCTGGAGTTTCTGGGCCTGAAAGTGGGACAACCAAGACTTGGCCAACCCCACCAAGTCTGGCCCCTGTCCTCTGGACTGCCTGCCTCTCCAGACATGGCTTTCTCATTCAAACAGTAGCAGGACTGGGTGAATATTTGCTATGTCGGTGTGCCTATATAGCCTCTAGGGCTCCCCAAATTTGTGTCATGCAATCCTTCCCTTCAAGGGAATTAGGCTTTTTCACTGTGATAGGGATCCTTCTAGAAGTTTCAGGACTCGCACCAATAGTCCAACTATAACAAAATGAGGGGTTCGTGTGTGTGTGCCATCTGCGTATGTGTTGCATGCATGTGCGTGTGTGTGTGTGTGTGTTTACAAGCACACCTCTGTGTGGCCTGGGGAGCCCATGGGAAGCGCTGAATTCACGTCAGATTATGAAAATGACAACTAAACATAACAAAGCTCAGCATGACCAGGCCGGAAGCCATGCTTCCAGGGCCACTGGCCTCTCCTCTCTTCCAGGAATGGAGGGAATGGAGAGAGGGGCTCAGACTTGATCTGGCTTAGAAAAGCAGGCCCCCCCAAAAGCAAACCTGCTCCGGCTAAATTTAAAAAACTACACTTATTCCTTATGATCATCAGGTGATAAAAGCGATTAAAGATTATCAAGTTAAAAAGTGCTGGCTCTAATCACACAAACAGTATTAAGCTCTTGCTATGTGGTCGGTGCTGCTCTCCTGGCAGCCCTAGGATGACAAGCGCCCCTCCAGCTTAGAGCTGAGGGGACCAGGCACAGAGGGTCACATAGCTTGACGGGGGACAGCTTCAACCTGAACTCCAACCTGAGCAGAAGGACGCCAGACTCCACCACCCCAAACCAGTTCATATTTTATGGATTTCCTTCCAACGTTGTATTCTTTTTTGTTTTTGTTTTTCCCTTATCAACACAATTGGGCCAAAGTTGCATTCATTCATATTCTATTTCTTTCTTTAACATTGTGTTGTAAACATTTTCTCTTGTCGTGGAACATTCTCTGAAGACATTTTGGTGGCTGTGAAAGATTCCAGTCTATGAACGGTCCATAATTGTATTTAACCATTCGCTTCATTGTTAGACTTTTGGAGGAGGCCATGTAAATGACAGAGGGTTCTGTTGCCTCTGGAAAACTGATTCTACCCAGGCTACCTCTTGCAGGTTTTCATGCCCTCTGATAAGTAACCCAGAGCTGTGAATGTGTGTGACTGGGAGACGTATTTAGCCTGTGAGTCTGATATTCCTTTGTCAAAGGGAAGTCTTCTTATTAAAACTGCCGGACCACTTAACGGGTAAGAGGTTTCCTTCTGGGGTGATAATGAAGCTCTCGAAGAGCTAGTTGTGATGGTGGCACAACAGTGTGCACGCACTGAATGCCACTGAATTGCAGACATGGTGAGTTTTACCTGTATTTTACTACAATAAAAAAGGAAGCCCAAACTGCCAAGGTGGAGCAATCACCGTGTGGCCGGACCAGGTTTATCCTGAATCAGATTCACCTACATGAACACATGGCCCTTTATTTTCTGTAACTGGCCTCATCTTGCTCCGGAGTCCCTGCTCTCAGCAATGGCAGAAAGAAGGAAAAACAGGCTGTCAATGAAAGGTTTAAAACGTTATCTTTAGGGTAAATGTTTGGTTAAAGTCCAACTTCCCTATTGTAGCTGTTTTCCCCTCTCAAAGAATTCCCGAGAATGGGAGTTTGGGTCTCTTTAGATTCTTATGCTCTGTGACATTTCCTGAACTGGCAACTGATACTGTTTTCTGAAATCCCAACCACAGGACAGAAGTGATATCTTGGTATATATTTGCATATACATTGAAGCTTATTTGTTTGTTTGTTTCATGGAGGGCATTTTCTCTAGATGCCAGCCCCAATGCTTCCTCCTACATAAAGCCTTCTTGTTCTCTCACATAAGAGATATTTAATTCATAGTCATGGAGCAGAAATAGAGTCCATCTCACTATTTTAAAGGACAGAGGAAGTTAATTGCAGCAACTGCAGCCTGTCTGCTGCTTTGCTCTTCCCCAGAGCATGCTGCATCACCCCACTTCTGAACCTAAGAAGGGTGGATTGTGTACTTTGACTTTGTTTGGCCATTGCTCATTTGGAATTCAGGATGTATTTTATTATAGAAACACTGCCATGAAAGGGAATTAGTTGCCCCAAAGAGCTCAAAAAATCAAGTCAGCTCACATATTTGAAGTACTACACACTTGTAAATTTAAAAATGACGGAAAGTAATGGTTCTAGACTACTAATGAAATCTTGGGTTTCCCCAACCTATGGGTACAGATGGATCCAGAATCACAAGAGTATCTAAGACCTCACTGGCCCTTACCCCAGCTGCTCTCTAGGGGACCCATGTCACGTGTTCTCACACCCACATACTGCTCCTATTGGCACAGCCCCTCTTTGATGGATGCAGCAGACTCAGAAGGCAATGTGGCTTCTGCACGGGTCCCCCCCTGGTCCTGGTCCCAGATGCTCCCAGGGCCTGGTGGGTGTCCCTGCTCCTTCTCCAAGATAACATCCTGTCCCAAATATGTTTCTGGGCACCTTAATAGCTTCAGTGATCAATGGTTCCAGTTTCTTATTTCACATCTTAACAAATGCCTCATTCTTGCCTCATTCTTACTTTTGTTACAGATCTAGGACTAGAAATACTCTGCATTTGTCATGTGTGATTTGACGGCAAAGCAAGGGAGCAAAAATAAAACTAAGCCTCCCCCACCAAAACAAAAGAGAGGAGTAAGAATGTTCCAATGTAACTGAAGTGGGTTAAAAGGGTTACATATATAAGCATGAAAAGTGATGAGCAGAAATGGAATGAACTGAGCCAAGGGAAATGAAAAAGAAAAGCAAGATGGTTGTGGGGGTGAAAGAAGCAAGTCGTGGGCTTGATACCTCTCAGAGCAAAGGAGGTGGGGGCAGGCAGTCTCCCAGCTCGCTGTGGCTGCAGTCTAATCTGCTCGCTGGGAGGAGCAGCTGGCAATCCGGATAAGGAAGGAGGGCGTGTGTGCCTCCAGCCACGTGCCTCCAGGGGATGCATACAAATCAGCTGTCTGGTCCTAGCCGATGCCTTTATGGGTAATTCCAGTAGACAAACCCATGTTTCCTAGGGAGGGATTCAGTTTTCTAATAGTAAAGAGATAATAGCAGAAGCAAAGAGCTGTGACTCTCTTAACCATTGTCACAAGTCACTATGGATGTAAAAGACACAGCTTGGGGATGTTAGCCAGGGGCATGGCCAAATCACCTGTGTCTTTCCTTTCTTAAAGCACAAGGCTTTCTCTCCCAAATCAGAATTTCCCTGAGCCTGCTCCTGGGAAACCCTAGTACCTTTCTGTGTCTGCTAGAGGGTGCTGAGGTCATCTGGAAGTCCGAGGCTGGTGCTCAGGCCTTCCCCTGGGACCTGTCTCAGCCCATTAACCCCACGCCCTTGGCGTTTGGGGGCCAGGACCTGGAATGTTGGCCTACACGCTTTGAAAGGAGTAGATGGAGTTGGATGTCATGTGCACATCTGAGGCAGAAAATGCCTTGGTGCCTAGTCATCTCTGCTGGTGCCATCGCATGAACTTTCTCTAACTCAGCATGAGGAAACCGAGTGTGTCTCTTCACTACTTCTAACTTTTCTTTCAATCTATAGATACTTACTGAGCATCAACCATGGCCTTCAGATTTGGAGCTTAAAAAAAATCATTTATTTTCTTGCCACCATCTAGAATCAGAAGGCCAGGATTCAAGTCTTGTTTTACTGTGTGCATAAAATTCCCCCTTTTGAGTCCCAGTTTCCTTACCTTTGGACTAGTTTTTGCTTCACTGAGCAAGGATTGAGGAAGATGAGGCCTATGAAAGTACTTTGTAAATTGTGAAGTGCTAGGTGAATGTCAGATAACTTAAGCATATATAGACAGATGGCTTGAGGATACAGCTTCCTTCTAGCGTTTTATTGCTATTTTCTAAATTACAAAATAATTCTAGAGTGTATAAATGCGTAAAGCCACTGCCATCTCAGATAGTACCCTCCTCCTCCAAACAGGGTGATGAACTAAAAAAGAAAGAGCAAGGAAAATAAAAGCAAGTCACACTTCCCATAAAAATATTTCAAATTTCAGAGCTATAAAAAGTAAAAAGAGAAAATCCTCCTTTCTCTTCCTTTGTGCACATATGCATGTGATGGGATGTAGATATTACTGCACAGATTGTTTTCTCTTCTCCCCTGCCCCAACTTAGATCCTGGAAAAAAAAATTTTTTTAAGTATATATATATATTTTTTTTAATTTTTAAATTAATTTTTTAATTAAAAAAAGACAAGTAAGAAACACAAACATTGTTAACATATCATCATTCCATTCTACATATATAATCAGTAATTCACAATAACATCACATAGTTCCATATTCATCGTCATGATCATTTCTTAGAACGTTTGCAATCAATTCAGAAAAAGAAACAAAAAGAAAACAGAAAAAAGAAATTATACATACCATACCCCTTACCCCTCCCTTTCATTGATCACTAGCATTTCAAACTAAATTTATTTTAACATTTGTTCCCCCTATTATTTATTTTTATTCCATATGTTCTACTCATCTGTTGACAAGGTAGATAAAAGAAGCATCAGACACAAGGTTTTCACAATCACACAGTCACATTGTGAAAGCTATATCATTATACAATCATCATCGAGAAACATGGCTACTGGAACACAGCTCCACATTTTCAGGCAGTTCCCTCTAGCCTCTCAATTACATCTTGAATAACAAGGTGATATTTACTTAATGCTAAGAATAACCTCCAGGATAACCTCTCAACTCTGTTTGGAATCTCTCAGCCATTGACACTTTGTCTCATTTCACTCTTCCCCCTTTTGGTTGAGAAGGTTTTCTCAGTCCCTTGATGCTGAGTCTCAGCTCATTCTAAATCCTGGAAAAATTTTTTGGTGTCAACACATGAGATCTAGGGTAGGGTCCCTTTACCTGGCATGGGACTGGGCCATGAGAGCTATAGGAAGGCCCTGAAGTGGGGTGCAGGAATTCATTCAATATCGCTCGTCACTCTCATAGGAGCCCACGGTCTCCAAAAGATCAAGAACCACATGGACAGCAGATCACTGGGGGATCTGGCTGAGATGTCGGCTCTGATTCAGCCGATGTGGGGTGGGGCCCAAGCTCCCTGAAGAAGCTGCGGCTGCTGGACCTTCAACTTCAACTTGAACAGCAGGTCTCCAGAGCAGCGGTTCTCATTCCTGGCTGCACTTTGGAATCCCCCTGGGAACTTGAAAAAGAATGCCAGTGCCTGGAAACTGCTAACCCTCACCCCAACTGTGACTCCAGCATCTTTGGGATCAGGGCATTGGTATAATTTTTAAAAAGCTCCCACAATAGTTTTTTTAATGTTCAGTCAGGACATTTTAGGGCAGCAGATCTGGCAAATGAAAAAATCCCATATTCTTTTTTTTGTGTGAAAATAAATATTTATAAATGATATACAAGTAAATTATATATTCATATTATATATTCATAATATAATCTGAAAAGAAATATTTTAGTTTGGAAACAGAGCATGAGGATTAAGTGAAACTATGTAGAAAGTTCTTAGAACACTGGACAATCAGGTGGGGGCAGAGCAGAGTTCACGGCCTCCCTGAGGAGTGGGCTACAGCCAAATCCCCAAGGGAGAGAAGGGGAGGAGAGGCAGAGCGAGGGTCCCCAGGGAGGTGATGGGTGGCAGATGGAGGTCTTGGGGCTGCAGAATGATTTCAATATTTAAACAATTGGCATGGTCCTAGCACCTGAGTATCAACCCCTATTAATACTGTTATTAATATTATTTTGCATGAGGCAGAGGCAGAGCTATAAGGACACAAAGAACTGACAACCCTATTGCTATTCCCATTGTACAGATAAAGAAACTGAGGCTTGGGGAGGTGTTGATTTGTCCGAGGCCACTTAGCTGCCCTGTGGTGGAGCTGGGCTTTGTGCCCAGGTTTGTCTGCCTCCCTCTGTCCTAGACTCCTTGTGATTCGCTAAGCTGCCATTGGTTTAGTTCCACATGAGGGAGAGCCACAAAGCTGGCATTTGCAAAGTGCCGAGAGCACAGCTGTGTGTGCTTGTAGAGGCTGGGGCTCCTGCTCATTGCAGCCACGCACCTCCCTGGGTAGATCTCTTCTCTTCTGGGCTCTGTTTCTAGATCTGGAGAAAGTGAGAATTGTAAGGATCCTTAGAGCTCACCTGCTTGATAGTCCCACCCTCCCATTTCACAGACCGGGAAAGAGAGGTTTGGAGCAGGGAAACCACCAGACGGAAGTAACATAATCGGTGCGTGGCAGGGCCAGGGCCCGAAACCAGGTCTTTGAGCTCCCAGCATACGACTCCACCTGCCCCCGCAGGAGGGCAATGGAGCTTGCACGCCTGCTGCTGCCGGCAAGGGTGTAAATCAGGGCGTTGGGATCCCCACTCCCTGAGCGTATGGGCACATGCATAGTCAGGCTGTCAGGAGCTGTCTCCACAGGTGGGTCAGCAGGCCACAAGGCCGCTCTGTGTGAGTCACCTGGGAGTTGTCCACGCGTGACTGCATGGAGGCCTGACCCTGTCACATCCACCTCTCCTTTGCTTCAAATCTAAAGCTCAGCATCTTTTCAGATCATGTATCTGGGGCAGTGTGTGTTTCACAAAAGCACAAGTGTAGATGAGAGTCAATTTACTTTTATAAGGGGTTTGGTTTTATGAGCAGGAAGAATTTCCTTTGTCTGACCGCATGAAAAAGTAGTTTTAAAGTCAAAATTATGTCATTGGGTGGCTCTCGGGCTCTGGCAATGCCTGACACCTCATTAGAGAGATAGAGAAGAGCTTTCTTCCAAAGGCAAGTCAAAGGTGAGGAGACACAGCTCGGGGCTTAAGGAGACGTTCCCACTTGCTTCTGAAATGCTGAGTTAACAGGTTTCCTAAGGGACTTCCTGGCCTAAGCCAGAGTCCGGCCCTGAGCAGACAGCTCCTCAGGAGTCCAGGTGGAAAGGGGGCTTCAGAAAGAACCACTGTCCTAGCGAGGGTGGGTTGTTTTCAAAATGCAAGTGCTATGTATATATCTAATATCAAAGTGTGTGACTTTGGCGAGAGCTGCACTCGGTCCTATAGCATAACTACCAGCCACACTGGGTTAAATTTAAGCTAACTAAAATGAAATAAAATTCAAAATTTGGTTTCTCAGGCCCTCTAACCACATTTCAGCGCTCAGTAGAGTAGCCACATGTTGTCAGCAGTGAAAGCTTGGGCATTGGAGACACAGAATCTCTCCGTCTTTGCAGAATTGGGTGGCACTTGCTAGAGAGTGAACACCACTGATGGGAGTAATCGAAAGGAGAACTGAGTACAGACCCAGGAAGTCCATCAGAAAAGACTGAGCCCCAAAGGAGTCTGGGTGTTGGCAATGAGTTGCACGATCGAGAGTCTGTGCAGTGACAGCTGGATTGAATGAAAGTGTGAGCTTGGTTTGGTCCCGCTCTCTTCTCCACATCTTCTCCAAAGCTTGAAGAATAGCGGGGAAGCCATGGAAAAAGACGCTTTCTTTAGGACATAGTCAGAAAATCTGTACCTCCGGACAAGATAGTTCACCCTATCCTAGGCACAACAGTTCACTGCATGCGGTGTTGAATCAATTCTGCCAAGAATGTGTTCTGTATAATCCTTGCTCATTGGAGACACACTGGAGACATACAAAAATTATAGACGGTCTCTTCTTTTGCACTTTGCACTTATTTTTGGTCCTGGAAGTCAAGCCATGAAGAACTTACTATAAATCAAATCATTTTCTTCCAGGAAAATGTTTCTATTTATCTAGAAGGCCTTCTTGGTGTCAAGGAAGCCAACAGAGCTGGCTTAAGTAAAGGGAGATTTATTCTCTGGAGTTGGAGAAATCTCATGAAACCTGGGGGGAGGTAGTACAGCTCTGGCAGAGGCTGGAACTGGACCCCAGCAGGCCGTGGCAGTCCTCTCTCTACCTCAGTTCCCCCATCTCAGGTGCCCTTAGCTCTGTATTCTCAGCCACTGGATGTTATTCTTCTCCTCATATCAGTTTGCACGGCTCACTCAGCAGCTTGCACGGTTCACTCAGCAGCTTGCAGGGCTCACTCAGCAGCTTGCACAAATCACAGCGGCTAACCCCAGAGCCTCGCTCAGTTCCTAGTCTCCTAGACCTTCTTACTCCAATGCCCAGGGGACATGCAAACGCTTGAGGGAGAATCTGACCCGGCAGGTTTGGATCAGGTATCTCCCCCACATCCGATCCATCGCTTTGAGCCTGCAGGCGCATTTATTCCCCGACCGAAGGCACAGGTGCCCTGAGAAGGGGTGGGGGAGGAGAAGAAAATAGCCGAATTCTCTGGGTCAACTTGGCATGTAATAAATCAAGTTGTATATCAGGAGTATCGTCAGAAGAGAGAAAACAAAACAAACACACACCATTATGATAGTTTACAATGATCAAATGCAGCTGGAAAATGGAAACGTGAACATAAATTTACAGTATCCCAAGTGTCTAGAACAGAGCCTGCTACATTAAGTGCTCGAAAAGTATTTGTTCAATATTAAATGAATGAATAAGTGGCCCCACTGAGCTCCAAAAGGAGACCCAGAGTACAGAACTTTTCTATCAGACATTTGATTGACAAAGAAAAAAGAAACTTCTATCCCTGCCTGAGAGGGACATTAAGTTCCCAGTATTTTCTTTCTTTTCAGCAGACATGCATTGAAACCCTACCCAGCACACCCACACTGGGGACGCAGCCAAAGGGCCCTGCCTGCATCTCAGAACTCAGAGTCTGGGAGTTCAGTCTGGAGGGAAAGGCAAAAGTGAAACAAACAATCACACTAAAGCATGTGCACATATGCTAAAGATGGTAAAGGAAACCTAACTTAAGCTTTCTCACTTTCTTCACACATTTCACTGCAGCAAGTAAAAGTAACCAAAACCATTCCGAAGCACTGTAGGGGGTGCCTAGCACCGCAATTTTTGAAGGGAAAGATCATGTTTCTTCCCCTAAAACTGCATTTTAAATATGTTTTAAATTAATGAAGTAATTCGCTTGTTGATTAAAATTTAAGCAACACAGCAGCATAGAAAAGGCAATAAAAATTCCATCTCAACACACATATTTGTTATGAAGTCACACTGGGTATACAACTTTTATGTCTGTGATTTCATCTTATAATACAGCATGACAGTTCTTTACATCATTAGAAAATATTAATAAATGTCATTTTAAAGGCTGAACAGTATTTCACCCTATGGATATTGCCTAATTTCATTTATGTTGGAAATTTGGAATGGTTCCAGTTTTGGGCTATTATTATCATAGATGACATCTTAGTGAAAACTTTTGTGCATAAAATTTGATATGCTTTGTAGAGTCTATCCTTAGACTGACGGCCTAAACATGGGATGGCTAGATTAAAGAACACAGCATTTTTTTTTTTTTTGGCTTTTATAAAGGGGGTTTATTAAGATACAAGTTTATAGTTCTAAGGCCATAAAAATGTCCGAACTAAGGCTTCCAGACAAAGACACTTTGACTCAAGAAAGGCCAACGTCTGTCACATGGGAAGGCACATGTCTGCTGTCTGCATCCTCTCCTGGCCTCTGATTTTAAATGGCCCTCTCAGCCCCTGTGGATCCCTCTGGCTTCTGGCTTGCTTAGCATCTCAGGGGAGGCACATGGTGATGTCTGCTGGAGTCCGGATCTCCAAATGTCTGGAAAACAGCATTTTTTAAGGCTCTTGCTATTTGTTGCCCAATTGCATCCAGTAAATGTTGCTCAGAGGTCTCCTTCTCTTAGCTCTACATGAGAGAGCCTCTCTCACAGTGCCACAGGCTAAGCAAACACATTCTATTTAAAAGCAACCAGTGGTTTCTCCTCCTGACCCTCTCTTTACAAATCTCAAAATACTGCTCTTTTTGTTAGGAGCACACAGCATTTCTCAAACCATAAACTCGGGCTTCTCAAAAAGAACTTTGGTGAAAGGCCTCCCAGAGGTGCGAAGAGGATACATCCTCCGGTTCAGGCAGGTGTGTCATGGAGCAAGCACCCGTGAGAAAGGAGGTGATGTGCAGGCGAAGGGACCACGGGACCAGGAGATGAAAGAGGTGAAAGTCACCTTGAGGGCGGGATCTTCTAATTTATCAACCGAGCCAGGATACTTTTGAGAGGGAAGGAGGCACTATTAATAATCAATAATCATATCAGAACAGCAGCATAAGCAGGACTGGCTGTTCCAGGTAAACCAGGTTGACATCCTCTTGGACCATATTTCTCTTCCAAATTCAGCACCAAGGGTCTGGCATAGAATTGGATGCCAAATACCTGCAATCCAGGACCTTTCTGGAGAGTGGATGATTGGCTTTTTATATGTTTCTTCGTGGGTTTAGTATCTATTTGGGTGCAGTGAAGGGAAAAGATGGCCCTGTTGTCCGAGAACATTACAATCTCGTGGGGTGATGAGAAGAGTGCGCCCCAATGCTAACAGTTTACCTACTCAAAGAACCAGAGACTGAATAACACCAGAGATAGTCAAGACAGCAAAAGCCTGGGGAAGTCAGAAGAGGCAAGATCTGAAGGAATGCAGTTACTGGGGTTTCAGTGACTTGGGATGAGGCAGATTTCTATTGGCAGAGATCTAAGAGAATGGCATTCCAGGTGAGGGAACTGGACCATAAAGACGCAGTTGCAGGAAGGAGAAGAAAGGGAGAGAACTGACATTTGTGGAGCCCCTACCAACGGCCAGGGCCTCAGCAAGGCTCTTTAAGGGGGTTATCTGATAACCCCAACAATCTGACAAAACACCTAACAAATCCCTGTGCTTGAAGGAAAGTGAGAAGTCCCACGTGTGCAGCTTCCTAGGGGCCAAGCTCAAGGTCAGGTGCAGAGGTTGCAGGAAGGGTGTGGCAAAGGGCAGCATCTGCCCTGGGCACAGGCAGTAGGATGATGAAAAGTTGCTCTGCTGGCTAGTGCCACTGTATCTGTGGATTCTAAACCATGTCACAGATAGAATTACTCCTCCCTGAAAAAAAAAATTCTTTCTTCTAAACCATTTTGTTGATGAGGACTGAATTTTCATAATATCGATGTCAACCTCATATTTTCAGTACTTGCCCTTTCATAAATGTCGCATCCTGCACAGACATTAATTCTGAGAACTCCTAGCTCTGCAGTGGGCCCCTGACTCACACGGGTGTTCATTTGGAGAGAAAGGTTCTGATAGTTGGAAACCCTTTTGTGGGACTTTGGGTGGATTTTTAGCACTGGAAGTTGTGGGTGGTTAACCACTGGCCTCTGAGCTCAGACCAGGTACAGTTCATGTCTTCAAAACCTTGTGGGAGTTTTGAAATAAACAATAACAGTGCAGTGAATGGGAAAACAAAGAAGCAGATCTTGAATTACTACAATTCTGTCATTCTATATGGTCCCTTGGAGGTTTTGTGTTTGAAATTTTGAATGGTGAAATCAATTGCCAACTGCAAGGTGGGTTATTTTTGTTTGGTTAATTGCAAATTTTAGTTCATACATGAAATATTTAACTTAATTTGGATACTATCTTTAAAACTGAAATCTCTCCCTTTAAAATTATTATAGGAAAGAGTTTTGTCCTATAGCGGAGGAGGTGTCTCAAAAATATACATTTCAAGTGTCAAATACAGTAAGGATTATTTGTACCACCGATGCTATGCATAAATTATCTCATTGAAAACCCATAGCAACCCTATGACGTGGCTTCTATTATTTTCCCCATTTATAGCTAAAGAACCTGAGAGTCAAGGAAATTAATGAACTTGCCTAAAATGATTCAGTTGATTAGTGAGGAGCTGGGATTCTAATCCATGCAACCTGTCTCCAGGAGAGCCCACCCTCCTACTCTGTTTTATATATGTATTCCAGATGTATTTGAATGCCAGAGTTGGGCTTCTAAAGAAAAAACTCTTTGCTGTGGGAAAAGCAGCAGATAAGAGGAAACCTTTGATGTTTAGGGTGTCTGCTAAGTTTGGAAGACATTTATAAATAACTGCACAGTAACTATTAACTGGGCTGTTGGGGAAAACATTCATTCAGACCCTAACAAATTTTTTTTAAGTAAACCCTATCTAACTGATTCACTGAATAGTTTTTGAACAGTTTTGTCCAATCCCCATATCCTCCTTTCCCCCCTTCATTAAGGCACTGCCTGCTTTTCTTCTTTCCCCTCCTGGTCTTTGGCATAAGAAAAGCAGTCAGAGTGGCAGAAGATTCCTTGCTGCAAAAAGCTGTGTCAAGAGAGAAAGCGCAATGTGTTTGGATAATGTTCTGTTGAAAGTGGACAGCAGAGGGGAAAGGCGATTGAAGGACCATAGATGGGACAGACTGCTTTGGAAGGGAGAGAAAGATCTTCCAGGGATGAGGTTGAGCTGCTCCCAAGAGTTAAGGTTGCTGAGACTGGGTGGGGGGAAGGGACGTCAATGATACAGTGAGAACTCCTCCCGCCATTTTGAAGACAATAGCAAAGAAGGATGGCAATTTCTGGCTGGTTGACCTTCAAATGCACCATCACTCAGGATCTGAGTTACGTGGATCACAGTCTTTCACCATTCCATTTGCTCTTCCATATATAATCTCTAATACTTAAAACCACTTTGGGAGTCCTAGAGAAATCTGAGGTACAAGCCCAAAGAGCTTAACCTTTGCCTTCTCCTTTTCTTTCTTCCTAGCAATCGAACACTTTTTGTTGCTGTTGTTCAGATAGCATCTTCCAAGTGGCCATGTTCTTCAAAGGAGGCTTGAGCTCATTTCCAGGGCTAGGAAGTGGTACTTAATAGGTTTAAGTCAATCATGGAGGTCTACTCCTCTTCCTAGGGATTGGTGAAGGCAAGGGTTGATGATACATTCTGCTCACTGAGACAGGAAGGGAAATCTGCTGGGGAAAGTTATCTACCAGGTTAAAAGAGGTAGAGAGCAAGAGATCTTCTTCTTCTTTTTCTTGAGCCTTGGTTTTACCTCTGTTTAATGCCTAGAACTGAGGAAGCCATGATGGAACCAGGGGGAAAGCTGGTCTGACACCTTGAACATGGAAGAGCAGAAAGATGGAAACCACTTGGGTCCTTGACATTGTCCTTGAGACCCTGAATGAATAAAACTGAAGCCTCCCTTCCTTGAGACATCATATGTGAAACTAATTTTCCTTATTGCTTAAGCCATTATGAAATGCAAGACAGTGCCCACCAGAACTCTTTTTGGGAGACATGCTGCAAGTGGGAAGAAAGAATACTTTGTCAAGCCTTTGGGAAGGGAGGTGTGCCTGTCATGTGCTGGTTTGTTCTCAGATCGACTTCCTATACCCACCCCTGCTCAGCTCTGCTTTGTTTTTCAGGATAAAATGGAAAGGGAGGGATGGTCCCTGAAAATTACACTTAACAGGCTCTTTTACCAACAGGCTTCAGATTGGGAGGCATTTGTAGGAGATTGGATGGGAGAAGGTGGAGAGCCAGAGAACTTTCCCTTCTCTCTCTGCTTCAAGTAATGCCCCCAGCACTGGCAGCTTCTCCTCTAGGGTTCCAGGTCCTTCCAGTCAACCCCTCTTTTGGTGGTCCCAGTCCCTCTGGACAGGCCCCACAGTGGCTTTAGCACCTGCTGCGTGGCCCTCACTTTCTTTGAGTCCTGGTCCTATGAGTTGTAATGGCTTCCTGTAGTTGTAACCATTAAATTCCCTCTAACGAATGACCTGGTTTGGTTTGGTGGTCAGAACTTGGACTCTGAATGATACAGGCCTTGAGAAAACCAAAGGACAATGCTTGAGTGCCTGCATATGGCTGTTAAACTGCCTCCTAAAATCAACGGGTCCTGTTGTTATCAGCAATGACTTTATTGGGCTGATGTTTCCATGGAGGTTGGAGCTGGAGCTAAACTGCCTAACACAACTACAGAATAACCACCCGGGGGTCGGATGCTGCCCCAGAGTGACCACCTCCTGGCTATTGCCCCTCACAGACCTGAGTCTTCTCAGTGAGCTGGCACATGGGTGGTTACCTACATGCCCACAGATCTGGTTCTTGTCTTGGGTGCCCTGGGCTGCTCCCCAACCCATCCCAGCTCTGGATGATCCTTTCCAAGCCCCTTCTCTTTGAGCTGTTTCTAATACCTGGAATGGAACTAATGCTTTTGCCCCTGGGTCTCTATAGTGGCATACCATCTAATCACATATCAAAGCACATGCCTTAGGGTCTGTCTCCCCATCTGGACTGTGAGCTCCTTGAGGCAGGGACCTCGAATGTCTCATCTCTTTCTCCTTGGTCCCTAGCAGGGGCCCTGGCATAGAAAGGTATGACAGGCTGTTTGAATGGAGACAGTGAGAATTCCCTTCAGGGAAATCCCATCCCACAGCACCCTCCTTTGGAGCCAAGGTACATGCTGTATTGTGGCAAGGGGGCGGGGGAGGCACACCATGGCTCAGTCTTTAGCATCCCCACATCAGTGTGATGCTACAGGTCCTTCTAATGGCCCTGAGTTCTGACTTGGCAGGGTTGTAGAACTCGCACTGCCCCCAGGTCACATGGCACACGCCTTCCAGAAGGCCGAGGTTGTGTAAGGCTCCCCCTCTCCCCTCCCCCCGCCCCCCATGGCTCTTCCTGCCATGAGAGGAAGAAATCTTGCAGGCTCTGGGGTTTCCCAGAGGTGGAGCCCCAGTAGGGTAGGGCTCTGGCACAAATAGGCCAATTGGCAAAACCTAGCAGAGGTGCTGCAACTTGTTGGTCAGAGGGAGTCACAGGAGCCTAGGAGAAAATAAAACAAAAGAGTCGATTTTCTTTAAGCATTGGGTTAAAATGCTTTGCCCATATTAGTTTCCAGCTGGTTCCCTAGAACCCAGCACAGACCTGTGGCCACGGGATCTTTCTTGCTCAGTATACAGCTTGCTTACTGGAGACACTCAAAAGACATGTATCGAATAAATAAATGATGACCAAAGGAAAAATACTCAGAATACTTTGCCCCTCTAATCTTAGATGGCACGTGGCAACCACAAATAACAGATTTTTTTTTTTAGGGACAGACCCAGTTTCAATTCAATAATACTCTTTGTGCCAAGCATTGGGTGGGAAACCAGATGGAGGAAGATAAGTTCGTTGTGGTCTTACCTTCAAAGAGCCCCCTACTAGGAAGAGGGGAGGGAGGAAAGCAAGTGGTTTAGGAAGGCTGGAGTGGCAGGAGGCACAACAGACTTCAGAGAGCCTGGGTGACAGCCTCAGGAGTTCAGACTTTACCCTGTGGCCCCAGGACAACCACTAAGGGGTTTTCAGTAAAGTGGTCAGGTCTCAAACATTCTGTGCTGTTCACAGCGCACGGGTTATGCGTCATGTCAGAACATCGGCTTGACACACATTTGCTGGAACTCTGATTTCAGAACTGGAGGGCCACAGGAAGCAAAGCATTGCTAAAAAATTCAATCTGCGGGTCAAAACAAACTCGTCTTTCTCAATCTCCAGACCACCTCTGAGAAACTCTTTGCAATGCAAGGTGCAGCTACTGACATGCCAAAGAGCTGCATGCCTGATGGCCCAGACTTCACCGGATGGGTCCTGCCCCTGCAACTTCCCAGTGAGCCATGGCAGGGCTGGGGCAAGGTGGGGCCGTGATGCAACAGAGTTTTATAAAACAAACATCCTGGGACTTCCACTTACACATGGGTGTCAACTGCTTCCAACAGCTACTTTTGAAGGTGCCTCACTTCTCTGATGATGCTTCAGTTGCTCACAGAGCATACCAAGGCCTCTCTGGAAGCTGATTTCACGCCTCCAGCACATTATTTGGATTATCTGTAAAGATGACACGCTTTCAGCCTTGGGTGGATTGGATTTTTGGAAACAACTGAAAGCAATTCATAAATTTGTGACACTCAAACATTTGAGGTGATATTTCATTAGATCTAGTTTCATCTCGATTATGTTATACCCTGGACATCTTAGATGTTGATCAAATGCCTTTTATTGGAAAGAAAGTAAATATATGAAATAAATGTGTGGTATTTTGGGTAACACGTGCTCTGAACCAACTTTTGAAAACTTAGTTGACTGAATTTTGTATTAGTTGAAAAAAAAGCATGGCTTTTGAAATCTCTGAATGCCTTGGTTCTCAGTATCATCATTCTTTATTGAATTTATTTCTTACTAAAATATGTAGTTTTCAAGAATTTTTTCTGACAGTATTATGTAATTTTTTTCAGAGTTGGTAGATGGAAGTGTCACTTGTTTGTTACTGTACAACTGACACGTATTTTTGTCTATTCTTTACTATCTTAGTATTTTCATACTATGTATGTACCATAACCAAACTATTGCCTATGAGAAAAATGTAAGATAATGTATTTACAGTCATTGTTACAAGTTTATAATAGATTTTTCTATCTTGTTTTACATGTATATTATATAACATTCAAAAAGAACTTTTTTCTTGATTAAGGACACAAAACGCAAAATCCACGTTTGATGATTGAAAATTGTCATTTGTTTTGTAGCACTATATTATATCAGGTGTCTTGTCTTTTTTGGGCTTTTTAGTTAACTAATGAATGAATACATTAGACATTTTTGGGTTTTACTTGGGCTTGCATTTTAATTCTTTGGTTCTTTCCTGTTTCTATTAACCTATCGCATTATTTTAATAAATGTTAAAATACAAAAAAAAAAAAAAAAGCAATTCAAGGGAAAACCTAGAGTATGGGTGAGAGACTGAGCTATGGAACACTATTTTTGGTCAAAAGCCTGTATGTGACTAGAGTGTCTTGTTTCCACTGCCAGGTGCTCTAAGCCATGGCACCACTGCCAGGACAGGTCCAGACCTCCTGAGGTCGTCTGCTGCCTGGCTCTCACAGGCCTGGCTCCACTGTCAACTCGTACTATGCTTCTAGGAAGAAGGTGGATGCAGCAGAACACAGCCATGTCCATGCAAATAGGACACAAATCCATTTTCCAGAAAGCTCTGTCAAAATATTCAAATATGGTATAAATGGATTCATAAATGATCACTGTCTATTCGTCTTCTGTGTTACTTAATTCTTTCCAATCAAGGTGATACCTTAAATTTGTAAACACTCTATTTATACCTTTTAAAGCCCTTTCATGTAAATGAGTTAACCGTTTTTGTTTAAAAAAAAAACTTCCTTCATCAGATGGGTCCTTATTTTCGGTTCAGAAAATGTGGTCATCCAATTTGAACAGAGCTCCATTTGTACAAGAAGCCAGAGATTCTTAGGGCCTCACAGTGGAAGGACCTGAATTTGCATCTAGGCCAAGCACCCCATTTTACAGAAGAGCCTAAAACTAGACCAGGAGAAGTGATGTCTGAGGTTTCAAATTGAGCAAGGAGGTGAAAATGCCTAAGGAAACCAGAGTTTGTTCTGGAACTTAGGTGAAAAGACTAAGGATATGTATACCTTATCAGCATGTCTTTGATCACTTGCTTCTGCACCGAACAGAAAAATCTCATCTCTATGCAGGATTAATTTCTAGGTGTTTGGCATGACATGTTTTTTACAATGATCTGCTGCTCTTTCCGGAGGAAATAAATGGTAAGGAAAAGTCTACCGGAACTACGCTGAATGACAGTAAAGCCACGTTTGGTCAAAGATTTGTCTTTTTTGGTTCTGGTTTAGTAATCGGGTTTGTGAATTCCCAGGGCCACTGCGAAGGGCCTCTGGAAGAGTCAGCCTGCAGGCATTAGGCAAACCCACTGGGAGGAGGCAGCACCTCCTCCTCCCTCCTTCCCTGGCTTCTGTGTCCCCTTCTGAGTCAGATGGCTTCGTTTACTCAGAGGAAAGTAGAGCAACTGGGCCTGAGTTTGCATGTTTGGGGTGTGTCGGCACGAGAGGCCCCCATGGGTATGAGGAAGGAGAGCTGAGTGCTGACAGCTGGTGGGGGACAGGCAGATGCTTCTAGTCTGCATTTCTAAAAGGGTCCCCAGACCTCTCCCAAACTCCTCCCTGTACAGGTGAACACAGAGAGGCTCAAAGGAGGTGGCCCAAGTCACATATCAGTAAGCTGCAGGCGGGATGAGGGCTCACATCACCTGTCCTTGCTTCCTTGCCCTGGGATCCTACCCGGCCAACACATTCGCTGCCCTCTGTCCGCAGGAGGCTGTATGAGGGGTGGGGGAGGAAGTGTTTCCCTTGGAAAGACCAGTTAATGGGCTGCAGAGAGCTGGGCAATGCAACCAGTGCTCCTTGCCAGGGTCTTAGCCCGGGACATCGGCGTCTTCGGCCTCTGAAGAAAGAATTTGTTTTTTTCACAGAGAGGCAGACATACACCTCATCACCAGCGGCTCCAAACGGAAACCATTAAAAACATCCCATGGAGCACTGGAGGCTATGATGGTCTCTGATAGGTTTTCACTTGTTAATCTCATCTCTTGAGGGAGATTTATGCTTGCAAAGCATGGGGATAACTCCCCTCTCTTTACCTCTAGGTTCCTGGGACTTGGCATTTGGTGGTTGCTGCAGGACTGTTTAAAAATTAATTTGTTCAAGGTGCTGAGAAAAAGAGAGCACTGCCTGTATGTCCTTTTACATAGGAAGAGTTACTTGCTACTACTGCTGTTTTTCCTGTTACTGTTTTCCGTGGAAGCCACGAAGGTTCCAAGGGAATTGGAGCATTCATTCAAGAGAGGCCCAGAAATGGGAGGAGACTTGCCCGAGGTCACACAGCAAATTGGGGGTAGCAAGACTCCAGGGTGTTAAGCTTTCCCAGGGACCTCTGCACTCCTAGCTAGAGGCAGTCTGATCTTTAACTCCTTCCCAGAAGTTCCTCAGGTCCTGTAGGGTGGTAATTCTGTCTCGCGGATTTTGTCCCTGTCTTTAAGGAACGGAATGGGAAAAAGAATAGGGAAAGGGGGAGTGTCAGGAAAAACGCGCCAAGTTCCTTCAGTCCTAGCCCTGCCAGCGAAGCTTTAGAGTTCCCCACATCCTATGTGGCTTTTGCCAAATGCATGAACTGCCTCAGCACATTTGGGGGGCTGAGGCCTAGGTAACCTTCTCTGTGCCTCATGCTGACAGATCCCTATTTACTGACATGCCCCACCCTATAAAGTACAGGGCAGAGGGGAGGCTTCCTGGTGCACGGACGCCGCTTCCCCTGCCTTCCTCCCAGTCCCCCGGCCCTTTGGCGGGTCTCCGGCTGCTTTCCACTTTTCTGGACACGGAGGACAGACACTCGTAGACCCACGAGTCTCTTCTTAGGAAACATTTCGGTGTGAAGAGGCACCTCATCTATGGGCGAAGCTGTGCGGCCCGGGCCCCCTTGCCAGCTAAGAACGACTTTTAGGTCCTTCTCCCAGGCACCGACGCGGGCGCAATCCCGGCCAGAGCCTGTCCGCGGGGGACCACGTGGCCGGCATACAGCTCACGCCCAAGATTTACATTTTCTTCCCTTAGGCAAGAGGCATTTAATTCCAAGCGGAAGAACAGTTTTGCGCCACACAAGAGACGAGATGCATCAGCGGTCAGCGGCTGGTTTCGCAACGCCGCGCCTGCGCCTGCGCTAGGGCGCCTCGGGGCGGGAGGCGGGGGCGATATGCGCGTGCGCGGGGCGCCTCAGGGGGGGCGGCTACGGAGTGCGCCTGCGCTAGCCGGCTCCGGAGCCGACCGGGTGGGGGGCGCGAGGCCCGGGCCGGCGGCGCTGGGAAGCGCTGACGTCGAGCAGTCCGCGCCCCCCACCCCCTCCCTCCGGGCCGCGGTTGGCCGCCGCCGGGCCTCCGCCCCTCCCCCGCCAGGCTCCCGGACGGAACCGATCGCGGCTGGTTTGAGCTGGTGCGTCTCCATGACGACAACAGCGGCTCTATAAGTAGCGGCGCTGCAGCCCCGTCGGGCTTTGTCAGGCCCCTCCAGCCGCCGCCGCCGGCCGCCCCTCTGCCAGCAGCTCCGGCGCCAGCTCGGGCCGGCCATCCCCCGGCGGGAGGCAGCGAGGCGGGCGCGGCGGAGGCGGCGGGGGCAACGCCGGCTGCGGCACCTCCTCGGGGCCGACCCGCGGCGCCCATGCGCTGGCAGGTGAGAGGGGTACGGGCCGGCTGGGAAGGAGAGGCGCGGCCACGTGTCTCCGCGCGCCCGACGGGGCCCTCGGGGCCGGCCGGGGCTCGGCTCGCCGAGGTTGTGGGGCCGCGGACGCCGATGGGACTCCCCCCCCGTCCGGCCCCACGCGGGCTCCGAGACCCCCGCGGGCCGCGGCCTCGGGGAGGACGCCCCGGGCCCTAGGCGAGGCCACCTGAGCTTCCTCTCCCGGGGATGGGGCTACGGAGCTCCAGGCCCGCACGTCGGGGAGCGTTTCTGACTAGGGTGCCGGGCCGGAAGCCGTTACGAAGGCCCTTTCATTCCTTCAGCCGCTGTTATTTTTTGAAAGCGCATGTGGTAGGGCCTGCAGCAGGTGCAGGAGAGAGGTAGGAAGACAGCCCTGCAAGGTCCCCTGACTCCAGCCCAGTGCTGCGTTTCGTTGGGATGAGAACACACCCTTCTGCCTTGTTGCTTCAGGTTTTTTTTTTTTTTTTTCCTTTTTTTGTTCTGTATACAGAGCGGATGACCCCGATAGAGGATCCCATGGGAGTAGCTCGAGCCGGGGTAGCCTTGTGTCCCGACCTTGATAATACCCAGCCGTAACCTAGAATGAATGGTTTAGTTAAGGAATCTTGAATGGTGTAGCGATTTAAGTAGAGCCTAGAATATTAAAATTGTAGTCCTAGCCAACAAATGCTGGTGCAGCCAGCCATAAGCTTTTTACAAAAGACTCGTTTTGGAATATCAGGTAATTGGTTCAAGGGTGGAGAGCAGGGTCTTTTACCCAAAAATCTGGGAGGACAGAATATGTGAGCATATTTGATTCAGGCCTGAAGTTGGACATAATTTAATTGGCTTGTGAAATTTTTTTACAATTCCTGCTTGAATTAACCCGTAGCTCTTCTAATTTAACTTAGCTGCACAGAAGACCAAAAGATGTTTTTAGGTGAAAGTTCTCTAGATGGCAAGGTTTCATTCAGATAAAGCTTTGAAACATCCAGGAATGCAAAATACTTATAGTGGAGTATTTCAAAGAAATAAAAACTTTCCAAGCTTAAGCCTGAACATACTTTTAAGATATTTAACAAGGCCCTGAATGATCAGATCTTAGAGATATTTAACAAGGCCCCAAATAATCCAGTCTGTCACCACTTGAGCCTATTTATTAACCGCTTGTAAGTGTTATTTATATAGACAAAAATGGATTAGCTGGCATTAGTCTCTTGCCTTCCCCTAGGGGTGCTTTTGTTAACTTGTGAGGTTGATAGTGCCAAAAGGTCACGTTAGATTCAGTCTCAGAACAAGTTGTCGCATGCATGGGTTTGGATTTATGGCAGGTCCGTACCCCTGGGCCTCTCATAGTGTCCCATGCCACAGCAAGCCGTAGTCCAGAACCATTGCCGGGCCTTGTCCATAGACTTCGGCACTGAAGTGGGTTGCACAGTGTAAGAAAGGGGAAGCCCTGTCTTGCAGAATTTAAATAGGTTGAAATCAGTAACTTAAAAATCACAGTTTTTACTGATGCCATGTTTCAGGCTAAGAACAGTGGGTCTGATCATTACTAGCATGATGCTTTTGCTTATTTTTGCTAATCATGATGTTTGCTAGAACTTATGTATGATGATCGATCATAGCTAAGTAAATACTAGATCGCCTGTAAGGACAACTTGGATTCCCAGAATTGCTAATTTGGTAGGCAACACTGGTTCAAGGTTGCTGATTTTTGATCAGTAATAGAATAATACAACAACTGTAATACAACGATATATTAAATTAATTTGAAGATTGTAATGTAAAAAAATAGACAAAGCTAAAACTAGCGTGGAAGCTAGCTCATAAAATTCTCAGGAAACATAAGAGCCCTCAGTGAGTTTGCCCTAGACATTTCCATGAAACCTATCAGTCACTAAAAAAATGCTCCATATTGAGGTTTAGTGAAACTAGTATATGATAGGATGTTTATATGACAATTTTTGATAATTGCTATGTGCCATTTTAAGCTTTTAAGAGTCCAGATAGTCCTGAGAAATAAAGCAGGCTCGTCATTATAAAACTTTTTTCCGTATCAGGTGAACTAAGTTCAGACGAGTTTCTGAAACCTGCATTCTCCGTTTTGGGGGGATGAATATTTGAAATACTTATTTTGAGGTTTACAGTAAGAAAGTGGAATTTTAGTATGTTGCTTTGAAAGAACCTGAAGTTTTGAATCCCTGGTTTTACGTAACTACAGAGGAGGGTTGAGTAGCTCGACCTACTGTGTGCTTGTGGAACTCTGATCTTTCAACATGATGTGTTCCTAAGCTGGACAGCAAATTTTGTGTGTTTTTGTTTATTCAGAACATTTCCACTGCTGCACCAAGGGCAGAAGTCTTATTGTTCATCAGGATTTGGAATTCCTGGAGAATTACCTTTGTGAAAAGCTGGAAATAATTTCTTTACATTCCATATCTTCGTTTTCCATGTAAGTTGTCAGTTTACACTTTTGTTGCAGGTTAAATCTTTGTGAAAATTGTAATGCCAAAGCTTCTGAATATATTTCTCCACCTATTTGCAGTTTGTTGCGTTTCAGAGGAACGTCAAGGAACCATGAACACCTTCAGTAATGGAGAGTTTGACTGCCATTTCCTTGATGAAGGTTTTACTGCCAAGGACATTCTGGATCAAAAAATTAACGAAGTATCTTCTTCGGTAAATATATTAGATCTCTGGTGGTGGTGCAGCTTTATAGATACAGGGCAGGTGATTGGGAAACTTCAGTGAGGTCTTAAATGTTGTGGAACTTAACATGTCTTCTGCTTAGGAAATTTAGCATCTGATTGGCTGTAAATTGCCCAGTGATAATGATATTCTTGTCAGGGACTAGACTGGAAAAGTGTAGGAATTCAGTGAGAAGGGTGGAGAAAGCTGCATCTTAGCTTGGCCTGTTGAAAGAGTGATGCTGACTTATAAGACTGCTGACGAGTAAACCTGTAACCACTCTTTAGGATGATAAAGATGCCTTCTATGTTGCGGACCTTGGAGACATCCTCAAGAAACATCTGAGATGGTTAAAAACTCTTCCTCGTGTCACCCCATTCTATGCAGTCAAATGTAATGACAGTAGAGCCATTGTGAAGACCCTGGCTGCTATTGGGACAGGATTTGACTGTGCTAGCAAGGTAAGCCAAAGCGGGAGCATCCACCATTCACTATAGGAAATGGCCCTCTTCTCAGCAGTGCAAGAAAAATTTAGTCCATTTCTTGGGCAATAGATGCTAATGAAAGTTGGGGCAGGGATGACAATTCCCTGTGTTTTCCTGTTATTGATTCCATTTAAAATTGTAGCACTCATGGGTTTGGATTTATTCCAGGTCTGCCTGCCTGGGCCTGTCAGTGTCCCATGCCATAAGAGACCTTAGCCCCAAACCATTGCTTGGCCTTGTCCATCGGCTCCAGCACTGAAGTGGGTTGCTGGGTTTGCACAGTGCAAGAAAAGGGAAAGTCCTGTCTGGCAGAACTTAACAAGGTTAAGATCAGTAATTTAAGAATCACTGTTTACCAGTGTCATGTTTTATGAAGGCCCGGAAAGTGGCTCTGATCATTATTAGCATGATGAACAGTATCCTACCACACTTCTGTTTTAGACTGAAATACAGTTGGTGCAGAGCCTTGGGGTGCCTCCTGAGAGGATAATCTATGCAAACCCTTGTAAACAAGTGTCCCAAATTAAGTATGCGGCCAATAATGGAGTTGAGATGATGACGTTTGACAGCGAGGTCGAGTTGATGAAAGTGGCCAGGGCGCATCCGAAGGCGAGGTGAGCTGTTCTTCTTGAGGAGTGTGGGTGGGGCAGGGGGGGCATGTATGTATCCTAGTCAGACTCGGGTTTCCAGTTATTTGCATTTCTACTCTTTAGTAACTAGCTGTCTACTAGGTTGGACCAAGTAGGAGATAGTTTACATTCTCTTGATGAATAAAACCATCTTAGACTGAGACTGCAGCAAGCGGTGTTTAAAGTAGTATGGTCTTTTTATTTTAACCACTGCAAAAGTGATTCTTCTGTCATTGGATCTATACTTTCTTTTTTCTAGGTTGGTTTTGCGGATTGCCACTGATGACTCCAAAGCGGTCTGTCGTCTCAGTGTTAAATTTGGAGCCACACTCAAAACCAGCAGGCTTCTTTTGGAACGGGCTAAAGAACTAAATATTGATGTCATTGGTGTCAGGTGAGTAAGAGCTTGGTGGTGGCAGAGTTAGAGACTTAGAATATTAGGCAATACAAGTTCTATAAGTTTTCTCCCACTGTAAATATCTTAAGAAAACAAGGACTATCCAATCTCTTTTTTCTTTTACTCCAGCTTCCATGTGGGAAGTGGCTGTACTGATCCTGAAACCTTCGTGCAGGCAATCTCAGATGCCCGCTGTGTCTTTGACATGGGAGTAAGTACATGTTAAGCACAAGGTCAGCCATTTAGCAAGGTGGGGTGGGCAAGATTGACAATATATGCATAGTTTTAATTCTAGAATTAACCTTTTATAGGAGTTGGAACTGTATTAGAGTCTTAAATCCATCTGCCTACATTTTTCGTTATTTCTTTGGCTGTTTGTTTGACTTTTATTTTCTTGGCTCTAGGCTGAAATAGGTTTCAGCATGTATCTGCTTGATATTGGTGGTGGCTTTCCTGGATCCGATGATGTGAAGCTTAAATTTGAAGAGGTACTTTATAACCAAACTATAATACATTACAACTCTTTTAGCCAGTTCCTTTTGGAAATGTATTAAGCTTTAAGTGCTTTAACTAGTACCAGCAGGAACTGTACAAACATGAAAATAAATCAGTTGCTGTGATTTTTGTTGTTGTTTTTGAATGGCTTGTTTGCTATTAAAAATTGTAAATTTTAGCTTACTGTGGAAATACTAAAGAACATGCTACGTGATTTTCCCTGATATATTTTACAAGCATTTATAGTTCCTTCCCTTAAAACATTATATATGTGGTGCTTGAGTTTTTATAAGGAGACACAGTTATGTGAAATGGGTAGGATAGAAAGATTTTATCCTTATTAGTGTAAATTTGCCAAAGAAAACTACTTAGTCATCTTGGTATCTCAATAGGTGATAGAAATTTGTCTTATACTATTGCTAAAACTTTGCCCATAACATCATAAAAGGGATAGAGAAGATATCTGGAGGGAAATCAAAATGAATCCACAAGGATACGTAGACTGGTAGGTTTTTCAGAGAGATGTTTATTTTGCTTCTGTTAGTTGATGATAAACCTCTCTGCTGATACCTGCTTTCAGTTTTTATTATGTCTTGTACACAAGCGCTGTAGTCTTTTTCTTGCATGTGGATTCCCTGTAATGAATGACTTTTTTTCTGTCTCATTCTTAGATCACCAGTGTAATCAATCCAGCATTAGACAAGTATTTTCCGTCAGACTGCGGAGTGAAAATCATAGCTGAGCCAGGCAGATACTATGTTGCATCAGCATTCACTCTTGCAGTGAATATCATTGCCAAAAAACTTGTATTGAAGGAGCAGACAGGCTCTGATGGTATGTGTATAAAGGCCAGAAACATGGCATGTGTAACTGAAATGGAAGTTGGTACAAAGTTAGTAATTCAGATTAATCTGCCTTTCTAGATGAAGATGATTCGAGTGAACAAACCTTTATGTATTACGTGAATGATGGCGTATATGGGTCATTTAATTGCATCCTCTATGATCATGCACATGTAAAGCCCCTTCTACAAAAGGTAACTTCTTAACATGCTGTATAAAGCCATGAAGGTGGTAGGTCCTGACAAGTATAACTGAGTAGCACTTTCTCTCTCTTGAATATAGAGACCCAAACCAGATGAGAAATACTATTCATCTAGCATTTGGGGACCGACATGTGATGGCCTTGATCGAATCGTGGAGCGCTATGACCTGCCAGAAATGCACGTGGGTGACTGGATGCTGTTTGAAAACATGGGTGCTTACACTGTGGCTGCTGCTTCTACTTTCAACGGGTTCCAGAGGCCAACGATACACTATGTGATGTCCGGGCCGACATGGTCAGTGTCTCGTAAGGAGAGACGGCACCTTGGCTTTATGCTTTGCTCCTGTTTGATTCAGCAATGGTTTTGTCTGGGATTAAATAGTGACAGTGTCAGTCTTTAAAAAGAATTTATTTTCTCCCCATATTAAGAATATGTGCTCTATAGGGAAATTTGGAAAACACAGAAAAATGGAAGGAAATCTGTTGGCCCTGTGCATCCCTTGCACCACAAATATTACTGTTTGTATTTAGTTTTCAAGTTTTGCCATTTTAAAGAAGACTTATTAGGCTCTTTCTGTGTAATTGGAATATTTAGTTACTGCATATGACTGTGGTTGCCTTACTACCAAAAAGCTGATTCTGAAGAAATGCTTGCTTTAGAAATACATTGAATTGCTTCCTGATGACAGGGTAACCAAGGAAGTAAACTTACCCTCATGAATAAGTTATTTTCTGACGATACTGCCAAATTATGGCGTGACTCAGCGGTTTTGAATCTGCCACTTCTGTCTCCCTCAGGCAAGTCATGCAACAAATCAAGAACCACGATTTTCCGTGTGAAGTAGAAGAGCAGGATATCAGCACTCTGCCTGTGTCCTGTGCCTGGGAAAGTGGAATGAAACGTCACCCGGCAACTTGTGCTTCAACTAGCATTAATGTGTAAATACCATTTTTGTAGCTGTTAACTGTGAGTTTAGCCTGAATTAAGGGATTTGGGGGGACCATTTAACTTAATTACTGCTAGTTTTGAAATGTCTTTGTACGAATAGGGTTGGCACAGATGCAGCGATCTGGAAGACTAGGAGATGGGGTCACACTTATCTGTGTTCCTATGGAAACTACTTGATTATTTGTTTTATATGGATTTTTATTCACTTTCGAACATGCTACTAAAGGGTGCCCCTCAGCTGCTGAGCAAGCATTTGTAGCTTGTGTAATGGCAGAATGGGCCAAAAGCTCCGTGTGGTGACCTGTTTAAAAATAAAGTATCTTGAAATAACTAGGCCTTGAGACGTTTTTAGTGTTTATTCCAAATAATTTGTCTTGAATGATATTTTGGAGGTGGGGATAAAGTTTCCCATAAGCCGAGAAAACAGTACCAGAGAACTTGAGTTGATGGTTTTCAGTATTTGGAAAATCAGATGAAATGTCATCTTCCTGGTTTTCTATTTTTATTTCAAGTAAATGGGTTCCTTTAATGATAAGGTTTGTGTGGGTTCTCAAAAAGAGTAGTTAAGTCTAGCCCATGTATAGGTGGAAGAAAAGGGGTAGGTGACAGTGATACCGTGATCTCTGCGGACACTGTGGGGTACACCTCTGCCGTGGTGAATAAGGCAGCCCTCATGGAGTGGCATGCGCTCAACCCTTTGTTGAGGGGTGTTGTGTTAACTGGCCTGCCCCTGGCCGTGGCCGGTGCCCAGGGTAGGTACAGGATTGGTGCCTTTCCTGCTCTCATTTCCCTTTCCATTTTGCTATTAGGGCAAGTTACACCCTTAAAACAAGGTAGAGATGGGGTATGCCATTGGCAGTCAGTAAATTCAGCAATTCTTCCGTGCTATAGTGCTGTAGATCTTTACGTTCTTTGGCAGTGACCACTAGACTTTTGTGTTTTCTTCTTTACTCAGCTTGTTCCCCCCCCCCCAAAATAGTAGAAGACTCTTATACTCTACCCCCAAAATGAAAAGCTTAGAGCCCCTGCCGTTGCTGCACAGTGAGGAGTAAACGGTTATATAGACATCAGACCTCACTCCGGTGAGCCATTAGCCACTGATCAGTCTTGAGTGTCCTGCCAGCTTCGTGAAAAGGGACACTAAGAGACATCTTTTCATTGGAGGTAGCAGGTAACAGCCTAGGAAAATGCCTGGCCTCTGAATCAGCCCCCCAGCTCTTAATCACCAAAGGAGCTGATGAGAGGAGAGGTGGCAATGATAACCTGAGTTTTAAAGAAAAAACCAAGGAGCTGGTTTCCAAGCAATAGACACCAGCTCATTGCTGTGGCCTGTTAAAATGGCACCTTTTACTTGACTGCTCCTAGACCAAGAGGCTTGGTTTGTCAACAAGGATATCTGGTCTCCTTTCCTTGGCCCACAGATGATGTTAGCTGCCAGAATATGAATGAGAACTCTCAGAAACCACAAAGAAAATGGGTTCTGATGGGTAAGGGTATAGTGGGAAGGACAGACTGAGCTCAAACCTAACTTCAACCCTGTCTCCTATGAGGACATCCCCATTCAGTGCTGGCTTGTTAGAACTCCCCAGCAAGACACTATGTCCTCAGGAGCTGACAGTGCCCACTAGTTTTACGTTCCAAATAAAAAGGAAAATTGACATTGATTATGGTTGTTGAGTGTACATGCTGAGAAATCTGAGCTAGACACCAAACTTTGAAACTTACTAAGTCTTTCATTTTAAAAGGACAATTCACAGGCTCCCTTGTTAGAAATAGTAAGTTTGGGTTGAAAAGGGAAGAAAGGACTGGTTTTTGGCTCAAAGGACACTAGGGCTTGGTAATGATGTTTTCTCTGAGCCTCTCGGCCAGTTAGGAACCAACTGTTGCCAGTACCAGTGGAAACAGACAGCCCCAGGTAACCCCACGTCACCCGCACCCACAGTTGCTGACACCTCCCTCCTAACCACAGTCTTGCCAAGGCCTGGCTTGGATCTGTTTGATTGTGTGACAGCTCAGGCCGAATGGCCTTTCCTGGTCATTAGACGTGGGGAGCCTGCAAGTGAGTTAGGTAGAGAAGAAAAGGGGATGGTGAGATGGTACCTGGGGTTATGCTGCACTGTTTGCAAGCACCATCCTTTCAGAGCCTCTGCTAACCCTAGCTGACAAGAGTAGTTAAGTGTCCCCATTTTGCTATTAAAGATGGTACTGTCATGCACAGATCCTGGGCATTTCTAGCCCTGTCTTCTGAAGGGGAGGCATCTCCTACCAGTGCCTTTCCTCCCAGGCAGCAGGTGAGCTTCTCTTTCAGGGAGAGCTGGGATCTGTCCACACAGGCCCCCGGTGGGAGGGAGCCAGAGGAATCAAGTGGTGGTCAATGGGAGAAGCAGGGTGCCTGCACCCGGTAGGCTGGGCGTTCAAGTCGCTTGGGGAGTGTCTTAAAAATACATAATGCTGGGCCCACTTCAAAATCTTTGGGAAGGGGTAGTTTTGGGGTCATTGGGTAATCATCTAGGAAAAATATCCCTGACTCCTTTCGCCAAAATAAACAGTAGGTAGATGAAAGTTTTAAAGGTAACAGATTAGACTGTACAGCTATTAGAAGAAAACATTTGAAGTCAAAAGATAAAGGACAAATAGGGAAAAAGAAATACTTATCTTACGCATGAAAAGGGCCAATTTTCTTCATCTTATACATCAATTTAATAAAACAGTGGGCTGGACACGAACATGGGTCAATAGGAAAAATGCAAACAGCCTTTTAGATATTGCCGCACAAAAGGCAACGTAATATTTGTGGCCAGTTAATTTATAGCTTCAAATTCGTGGACAACACAGACTTCAGTGATATAAAAACAGATTTTATTAGGAAAATAATTAAAAGAAAGTAGTTAGAACTTTCAAAAATAAGGCATAATTACATCACCAGATAAGATGGCACCAACACCTGAAGAGAAGTGCTGGAGAGTTTCAGAAGCAGCATTCCAATTCTCATTAGTAAAAATCCAGAGCAATCTTGGAGACAGCATTCAGAGTCTCCGTAGTTAAAATCCGTAGCAGAGCATAAGACTGATGAGGTGCTCTTCTCTCATAAGATTCTTCTCTCCCTTCTAAGTTTCTTCTCTTTTTCTTCATAAGATTCTCTTCTCTCTCCCTCTAACTGCTTACATGCAGTTTTTATGATATCTTCACACAATAGTGGCCAAATTCCAATTAGTTTATGTGACCAGGCCCAGTTGGGTCCTCTGGGAACTGGCTGGGGATCGAGAGGAGTTTCCTAGGATCTTGATATCTTTATCAAAGTACATCTCCTTCCAGGAGGATAGCCAGTCCTCCCAGCTAGAGTGCACATTTCAACTGTTTCTTACCAAGGTCACGCTATAGCAACATCAGTTGAAAAGAACAGACTCTACAAATTTATCTTTCCTTACAGATATGAAGACATTTTCAGGCTCAAAAGAAATGGATATTAAAAACTGAAAACCTGTTTCTCACCTATCAGGTTAGCAACGGTAAAAGCTAAGTCCTGGTCCTGTTGGGTAGACCTGGCAGCCAGGTGTCCTCACCACTACCAGTGGGAAAGTAAATGATGGGAACAGTCTTATTGGAGGATGACAGGCGATATGAAAATAGTCCACATTCTCTGACATACTCATACAAGGTTCTACTGTGACATTGTTAGTAATAGCAATATTAGAAACAACTCATGCATCAATCTGCCCATTCCTGCTGGAGTCTGCATGGAATGCACCGAAGGAGGTGTAGATGTACTTATGGAACAATCCCCAAGCTAGCTTCAATGAAAGAAGTGGGGGAGAAACACTAGTATGCTCTTCTACAAAACAAAAACAAAACCCCAACTTTGTGTGTGTGTGTGTGTGTGTGTGCGTGTGCGTGCACAAATAACATGCATAGAACATTTCTGGAGGAACTTAGAAGAAACTGATAACAGGGTGCCTCTAGGAAGGAGACTTAAGAGCCTGGGGGAAAACGGGGGTGGGGGGGACTGACTTCATACTTTCTGTTTTTGCTTTTTTAGTGTGTGTGTCTCATTTTAAAGGAATTAAAGCTTCCCAGGTGAAGAGCAGCTTAGTGTTGACAGATATTAAGCAGGACAGGATTTGGACTGGGTGAGTGTTTTTCCCAACCTGTTGACCTGCCATTAAATCAGCCAGCTATTACTGAGTGGGGTCGGCTAAGGCTTGGTCCTCAACTTTGCAGGCCCAGAAACTCCACTTCTTTGGGGTCCAGGAGGCTGGCTCCTGCTAATCCAGCTCAGGAGGCTGATGGAGGCAGCTGACCCAAGGAGCCAAGGAGGAGAACATTGGACAAGTGTCCTGCGTTAGGGCATTGAGTGGTGGCTGACCCTTCCTTCCCCTGGAAGTGGGGCTGTCTGCCCTCTCAGAGGTTGCCTGAGGTTGGGGTCAGACTTACTCATGCCCTAAGATGACCCTCTTTCTAGCCTCGTGGTTGACCTCCCTTTGTACCTTCTTGAGCCTGGGAACCCTCTGTCCAGCTTGTCTTCTGCAGTCATGTGCTCCCCACACAGTGACCCTCTAAAATGGTCACCTTGCATCTCCACATGAATTCCATCCTTCATTTTCATGTTAGAATGACTAGGTCATTGGCGGGTCACCTCCAAGTTTGGCAGCTTTTCTAGCCCTCAACTCACAGCTTCCATGTGGGCCCTATCCTTTGTGCGGGCTTGGGGGCTTCTCTTAGCTTTATTTTGGTCCAATGGAAGAACTACCCCCTGAAGGTGAGGGCCAATCCTTTCCCAGCAAAGCTCTACACTGACCTGGGGGCCCCAGGAGCCTCGGCTGCTTGGGGGTGAGGAGCAGAGAGGGCAAGTGTGGGGCCCTGCCCCTCTCCTACTTCAACCACTTACATATATTGGGTTTCGAGATAGGATGTTTACTAAAGCTCCTGGATGCAATATACCAGAAACAGAATGTCTTTTAAAAAGGGAATATTAAGTTGCATGGTTACAATTCTAAGACCTTTAAAATGTTGAAACTAGGTGTCCAGATAAAGATACCTTGATTCAAGAAAGGCCAGTGGGTCCAGGAACACCTCTTTTCAGCTGGAAAGGCACATGATGATGTCTGCTAGCTTTCTCTCCTGGCTTCTTGTTTCATAAAAATTCCCCAGGGGCATTTTCTTTCTGCATGTCCAAAGGTCTCTGGCTCTGTGGGCTCTGTGGGCACTTGGGCTCTTTCCAAAACGGCTCCTTCTTAAAGGCTCAGGTAAGCAACCCCGCCTTGAATGGGTGGAGACACAACTCCAGAAACCACCTAATCAAAAGTTACCACCCACAACTGGGTGAGTCATATCTCCATGGAAACAATCAAAAAGATCCCACTCTGCAATATTGGATGAGGATTAAAGAGGTGGCTTTTCTGAAGTTCACGACAATTTCAAACTGTCACAGATGTCCTTGGAGGAAAAGGCTTTGCTGAGTTCCCCCAGCATTTTTTACAGATGGGGTAAAGTCCAGATAGGGCAAGTGACTCAGTCAAGGTAGGTCAGCAACTTAGAAGAAGGTCCTGAGTTAGTCTACAGGCTTCCTGCATCCCTGGTTGGGTTCTGCTCCCCACTACTTATTGGAAAAAAGGAAAATAATAATAATAGCCACGACTTAGAGTGAGCCATTCTTCTCCGGGCTGCCAAGGAAGTGCTGGGGACCCACTTCCTGCTCCTTGCTTGCTCCCAAGCTTTTCCTTAACCTGTGGCGGTAGCTGGCAGGGGTAGACCTGAAGGCTCGGCAGACATTCACTCCTGGATCTGCCTTCCTGCCATGAACCTGGGTCCCAAAGCGGACAGCGCTGGCTGAAGCCAGGCCCCACTCCTCACCAGCGACAGGGCTTTCCCCTGGTCACTGGGAGGTGGGCACCCATCTGGAAGGGGTTGTCAGGAGGCAGGACCAATGCCGTTCCGTGCTTAGTGTGCCAGTGAGAGCACGTGAAAAATTCCTGCTGTTATTGTTGGGATGAGGAAGCTTTTATCCATGCTTACTTCTGCCTTTCCCCCAAGGGGCCATGGAGGTGGAGGCTTAGCCAGGGCAGTCGCCCTGGGGTGAGGGATGACAGCAGGATGGGCCGTGGTGGGCTCCATGCCCAGGAGGAGGCTTCGTGGGCCCAGGGCTGGGGCTGGGCCGAGGGTCAGAGCCTTTGGACATGAGGGGCAGCTCCAGCAGGAGGGCTGTGGCCCGGCCCTGGCAGTGGTCCCTGAGGTGGCCTGGTCCTCTCCAGTGCTCTCCTCCCTGAGGGCTGCACAGGGACCTCGGGCTTGGCAAGTTGGGTTGCCAGATTCAGCACATAAAACCATAGCCGTTGCACAGGGACATACTTATACAGAAAATTATTTGTGAAACTCAAGTTTAATTGGGTGTCCCGCATTTTATCTGGCAACCTTTCGAGACAGTCTCTGAGTCCTGGGCAGGGTGATCAGGAGTTCAGAACCCGGCTTCAGCACGTGGCAGCAGATGTGCTGTGTGGCTTATGGCCAGACAGGAGCTTCTCCCCACCCCAGTTTCCTCATCTGTCAAATGGAACAGGGGACAGAAAACTTCTAGAAGCAGGCACCAGCAGCTCGGACGCCAGGCCCGACGGGAGGCGTTGGGGATCCCCATGTCCCCCCCGCGGCCACAAGGGGGCAGCAGCGTCTTGGGCTGGAGGCGCCTCTGATGCTTCTGAAGACGAAGCCAAGTTGTCAAGTCCCTCAGTCAATCAGCAAACACTCTGCACCCACAGCCACGTGGCTTGCTGGTGGCTAGGCTGGGCTTTGTACCTGGGTTCCTCTGACTCTGCCCAGGGCCCATGAAGGCACGGTTTCTGCCGCTGTCAAAACAAGGCAGTGAAAGGAGAAGCTAAGCTACTGATAATTATGCCTGAGAGTCACCCCCAGAGAACCTCTTTTGTTGCTCAAATGTGGCCTCTCTCTCTAAGCCAACTCGGCAAGTGAACTCACCGCCTTCCTACCTACATGGGGCATAACTCCTGAGGGTATAAATTTCCCTGGCAACGTGGGACATGACTCCCAGGGATGAGCCAGGACCCAGCATCATGGGAGTGAGAAAGCCTTCATGACCAAAAGGGTGAAAAGAGAAATGAGACAAAGTTTTAGGGGCTGAGAAATTTCAAACAGTCAAGAGGATATCCTGGAGGTTATTCTTATGCATTATAAATATATCCCTTTTTAATGTATGGTGCACTGGAGTGGCTAGAGGAGAGGTACCTGAAACTATTGAACTTTCAATAGTCCCATAGCCTTGATTCTTGAAGACAGTTGTATAACTATAAAGCTTTCACAATGTGATCGTGTGTTTGTGAAAACCTTGTGTCTGATGCTCCTTTATGGGCAGATGAGAAAAAAAATAAGGAAAAATAAATAGATAAATAATAAGGGGAGATAAGGGGTAAAAAAAAATTGGGTAGATTGAAATACTAGTGGTCAATGAGAGGGATGGATAAGGGGTATGGTATGTATGAGGTTTTTTAAAATTTCTTTTTCTGGAGTGATGCAAATGTTCTAAAAATGATCATAGTGATGAATATACAACTATGTGATGATATTGTGAGCCACTGATTGTATACTGTCGATGGACTGTATGAATGTGAAGATTTCTCAATAAAAATATTTAAAATATACATAAAACTAAGGGTAAACAATTGTTGGAATTCTGATTACAAAATTTAAATGTTATAAATTTTGACAAAGTATATGACAATATTATTTTTTAAATAGGGAAAGGGATTGTGATAAAAGTGTAAATGTACAAATTTCTCTAAGCTTGATCGTTGGGAGTCAGATAACGTTTCAAAAGATGACACTTTAGTTAAACGAACAATAAAAATCTCAGCCTTTGAAAAAAAGAAAGCAATGCTTAATATTCTAAATATTTTTAACTCAAATACCATGACACATTGAGGAGCTTTTAAAAACCAGACCCTGCCGTCCTTCATCTATGAAGTTGACACTACTGATTTGTCAGTACCAAATATCGGGATAAAGTATTTAATTTCTATTTACTTTCAGTTACATTGAAAAATGATTGCGTTCTAACTTTTGTGACTCACCAAGTTTAAGATGTGCATACATTGTCATTTACACTGTTACAGAAACAGTGACCTTGCCAATTATTACACCAGAGAAATAAATCACTTTCAATGGGAAAAAGTAAAAATAAAACGGGCAGTGATGGGCGGAAAACACCTGCTGATTTTTTTCGTTCATTCACGTGCTCATTCCTGAGCAGTAACTGTAAGCCAGGCTCTGGGGATAAAGACAATCGAAAGTGAGTTGATGAGATGGGTACAAGGAACTCAGAGCTATGAGCCACTGGAGCATGGGGACTGGAGAGAAGAGCTGGGAAAGGGTTGGGGAAGGCGTTCTAGAGGAAGGAGCATCGGCACCAAGTCTTAGGAAGGACGTGGTTCTTGCGGGAGGGAGATGAAGTTCAAAAGGGGGAAGCAGGGAGGCCAGCTGGGGATGGGAGCAGGGTACAGCTTCCAGGGCAGATCTGAGCACCCTTCAGGTCTGTGCTGAGGTGTGGGAAGATGTGGCCACCCCTGCCCACCTGGGATGAGCTGCTGGGGTTGTCACTCACTCAACTCAGGCTCCACAGGCAGCAGGCACTCATGCCCATGCCCACTGTTTTAGTTTGCTAATGCTGCTGGAATGCGATGTATCGGAAATGGGTTGGCTTTTATGGAGGGAATTTAATAACTTACAAGTTTACAGTTTTAAGCCCATAAAAATGTCCAAACTAAGGCATCCAGATAAAGATACCTTGGCACAAGAGGCTCATGACTTCTGGAACATATCTGTCAGTTGGGAAGGTAAGTGGCTGGTGTCTGCTGGTCCTTTGGCTTCTGGTTTCAAATGGCTTCCTTAGGAGCATTTTCTTTCTGCATCTCCAAAAGTTTCTTGTCTATATCAGCTCTGTGCTTTTTCCAAAGTGGTTCCCTCTTAAAGGACTCCAGTAAGTGCATGAAGACCCACCTTGAATGGGCAGAGATGCATCTCCGTGGAAACCACCTAATCAAAAGGTCCCACCCACAATTAGGTGGGTCACATCTCCATGGAAACAACTTAATCAAAAGGCTCCATCCTAAACAGTAAGTCTGGCCTCACAAGACTGGACCAGGGCCCAAAGAGCATGGCTTCTCTAGGGTACACAGCAGCCTTAGACCAGCACACCCACAGAGCCACCCGCCTGCCCAAACAAGCACAGGCTGGGTCTTTGCACAGGTGTGGCTGGATGTGTATCCAGGACATCTCAGCATAGAGACAGACACTCTCAAAACTGGAGACTCAGCATCAGAGAGCATCACAGAGAGCTGCTGTTGCAGAAACAAACCCAGGCACGACCACACTGCCCATCTCCCTCCCTATGAGGTTGCATTCCGTGTGTCAGCCTGCCTGGGTTATGGGGTCCCATTGATTGCCAAAACACTGGCCTAGTTGTTGCTATGTGGGTATTCCATCGATGGGATTAGTGTCTACAAACAGTTGAACTTAAGTAAAAGATACCATCCTCCACAGTCTCCTGGGTAGGCGGGCCTCATCCAATTAGTTGCTCTTGGCCCAAAAGAGCAAGAGCAGAAGGTTCCAGAAGTCTGAATATTTTCTAACTCAAGACATTAACATCATCTCTACTGGAATTTCCACCTGTCCACTTGCCCTAGGGGGTTCAGACTTCCATATTAACTTTATTATAACTTCCAGCCTGTGGCCTGCCCCATGGAATTCAGACTTACCAGCCCCTATAATCACCTGAATCGATTCTGCCCCATGGAATTCAGACTTACCAGCCCCCATAATCACTTGAATCAATTCCTTTTGTTTTGAATTAGAGAAGTTGTGGACAATGACACATAAAATACAGGATTCCCATACACGGCCCTATTATTAACACTCTGCATTGGTGTGATAATTTGTTACAATTGATGAAGGCACAATTTCATAATTGTCACTATTCACTGTAGTCAAAGGTTTAATTCATGTTCACGCTTCATGATGTGAAGTTCCACGGATTTTTGTTCTTAATTCTTATTCTAATACCATATGAACAGCCTAACATCCGCCCTTTTAACTACATTCAGATATATATTTCAGCACTGTTAATTACATTTACAGTGTTGTGCTACCATCACCACCATCCATTACCAAACCTTTTCCATCATTCCAAACAGGAGTCCTAAACATTTTGAAACTTAATTTCCCATTCCATATTCCCACCCCATCTCCTGGTAACCTATATTCTAGATTCTGAGTCTATGAGTTTGCTTATCCTAATTATTTCACATTCTAATTATTTCAGTGAGAACATACAATATTTGTCCTTTTGTATCTGGCTTATTTCATTCAAGGTTCATCTACATCACAGGTATCAGAACATCATTTTTTTTTACAGTTGAATAACATTCTATCATATGTAAATATATACATTCTTCTTTACAGCTGAATAACATTCCATCTATATATTCCTTCATTGGTTGATGGACACTTGGGTTGCTTCCATCTTTTGTCAGTGGTGAATAATGCCACTTTGAACATCGGTGTGCAAATATCTGTTCAAGTCTCTGCTTTCAATTCTTTTGGTTATATGCCTACTAGCGATCGCAAGGTCACATGGCAATTGTGGTCATATGGCAACTGTACACTTAGCTTCCTAAGGAACTACCAAACTATCCTTCACAGCAACTGCACCATTTTACATTCCCACCAACCATGAATGAGTATTCCTATTTCTATAATCCTCTCCAACACATGTTATTTTCTGTTTTGCTTGTCTGTTTGTTTGATTTTTTTAGTATTAGCCATTCTAGTGGATGTGACATGGTACCTTATTCAGGTTTTGATTTGCATTTGCCTGATGGTTAATGATGTTGAGCATCTTTTCATGTGCTTTCTGGTCATTTGTATATCTTCCTTGGAGAAATGTCTATTCAATCTTTTGCACATTTTAAAATTGGGTTGCTTATCTTTTTGTTGTTGAGTTTAAGGATTTCTTTATATAGTCTGGATATTAAACTTTTATCAGATATGTGTAGGTTCTTTCTCCAACTGGGTAGGTTGCACTTTATTTTCATGATGAAGTCCTTTGAAGCACAATGGTTTTAATTATGATGAGGTACCATTTATTTATTTTTCCTTTTGTTGCTTGTGGCTTTGGGTGTAAATTCTAAGAAACCATTGACTTACACAAGGTCTTAAAGATGCTTCCCTACATTTTCATCCAGGTAGTTTGATAGTTCTAGCTCTTCTATTTAGAAGATCCATTTTCAGTTGATTTTGTATAAGGTGTGAGATAGGGGTCCTCATCCTTTCTTTTGTAAATGGTGACCCAGTTTTCCCAGGACCATTTGTTGAAGAGACTATTCTTCCCCAGTTGAGTGGTCTATGCACACTCTGTCTAAAATTAGTTGGCCATCAATGTGGGGATTAATTATCGATCTCTCAATTGATTCCATAGGTCCATGTGTCTATCCTTGTGCCAGTATCATGTTGTTTTGATTACTGTGGCTTTGTAATAAGTTTTAAGATTGGAAAGTATGAGTCCTCCAACTTCATTCTTTTACAAGATAGCTTTGTCTATTCAAGGTCCCTTCCATATAAAGTTCATGATTGGCTTTTCCAATTATGCAAGGTAAGTTGTTGGAATTTTTATCAGGGTTGCATTGTATCTGTAAATTGGTATCTTAACAATATTTAATTTTCCAATCCATGAATACAGAATATCCTTCCATTTATTTAGGTCTTTGATTTCTTCTAGTGTGTTACAGTTTTCTGTGTACAAGTCCTTTACATCCTGGGTTAGATTTATTCCTAGATACTTGTTTTAACTGCTAATGTAAATACGTTTTTCTCTTTCTTTTTTTGATTGTTCATTACTTCTATATAGAAACAGTACTGATTTGGGGGTATTGATCTAGTCCCTGCTGCTTTGCTAAATTCATTTATTAGCTTTAGGAGCTTTGCTATTAATTTTTCAGAATTTTCTATATAAAGGATCATGTCATCTGAAAATAGGGAAAGTTTTACTTCTTCCTTTCCAATTTGGATGCCTTTTCTTTTCTTCTTCTTCTTCTTCTTCTTCTTCTTTTTTTTTTTTTTGTCAAATTGCTCTGGCAAGAACTTCCAGTACTATGTTGAATAACAGTGATGACAATGGGCATCCTTGTCTTATTCCTGATCCTAGTGGGGAAGTTTTCAGTCTTTCACCATTAAGTAGGATGTTAATTGTGCATTTTTCAAATATGTCCTTTATCACATTGAGGAAATTTCCCTCTATTCCTGGTTTTCCAAGTTTTTTTTTGTTGTTGTTTACATCAATGAGCGGTGCTGGATTTTGTCAAATGCCTTTTCTGCATTAATTGAAATGACTGTGTGTTTTCTGTCCTTCATTGTGTGATTGCGGTACATTACATTAACTGATTTTCTATGTTGAACCAGCTTTGCATATCTGGAATAAATCTTATTTGGTCATGGTGCATAATTCTTTTAATGTGCTGTTGGATTAGATTTGCTAGTATTTTCTTGTGGATTTTTGCATCTATATTCATAAGAGAAATTGATCCATAATTTTCTTTCTTGCAGTATCTTTCTTTTTTACAGGTAAATAGCAGCTTCTCAAAAATGTATTTTAATTTTTGATAATTGAGAAATTAAAACATTTGCATGGATGCATATGTACTCATCATTATTATTATATATTATTAATATATATTATTATATTAATATATTATTACATTATTATCAATTCAAGGCCATCTGTTCTAGTTTGCTAGCTGCCGGAATGCAATATACTAGAAACGGAATGGCTTTTTAAAAGGGGAATTCAATGAGTTGCTGGTTTACAGTTCTAAGGCTGAGAAAATGTCCCAATTAAAACAAGTCTAAACAAATGTCCAATCAAAGGCATCCAGGGAAAGATACCTTGGTTCAAGAAGGCCGATGAAGTTCAGGGTTTCTCTCTCATCTGGAAAGGTACATGGCGAACACAGTCACAGTTCCTGTCTCAGCTGGAAGGGCACATAGCAAGCAAGGCATCATCTGCTACTTTCTCTCCTGGCTTCCTGTTTCATGAAGCAACCCGGGAGGCATGTTCCTTCTTCATCTCCAAAAGGTCGCTGGCTTGTGGACTCTGCTTCATGGTGCTGCAGCATTCTCTGCTCTCTCTGAATCTCTCATTCTCCCAAATGTTTCCTCTTTTATAGGACTCCAGTAAACCAATCAAGACCTACTCAGATGGATGGAGACATGTCATCCCCTAATCCAGTTTAACAACCATTCTTGACTAAATCACATCATCCAGGGAGATGATCTCATTACAGTTTCAAATATACAGTATTGAATAGAGATTATTCTACCTTTATGAAATGGGATTTATATTAAAACATGGCTTTTCTTAGGGGGCATAATTCCTTTAAAACCAGCACACCATCCTATAACAATTTTATTTAAAGCAGTTTTATTCATGCATATACAATCCACCCAACAAGCACAATCGATGTCTCTCAGGAAAAATACAGAATTGTGTTTTCATCACCACGATCAATTTTAGAACATTTTTATTGCTCCAAAAACACAACCCCCATACCTCTTATACCCCCCATTAGCATTGGTGTGGGACCTTTGGCATAATTGTTGGAAGAATATAATAATATCACCATTAACTATAGTTCATGGTTTGCATTAGGTGTATTTTTTTCTGATATTTCCCTATATTAACACTTGTAACGGTGCACTGTTATACAGTCCCATGCTTCATTCTCTAGATTTCCTTCTAATTAAATATATGACCCTAAACATCCCCTTTCAACTATAACCCTAACACTATTCAGCACACTCACAAGAATGTGCTACCATCACCTCTATCCATCTCCAAGCATTTACAATCAACCTTATTAAATATTCTGCACAAATTAAGCATCTGCTCCCCATTTTTTACACTCATTTTATCTTCTGGTAACCTATATTCTCTAGATCTTAACTCCACTAGTTTGCTTATTATATTTGGTTCCTATTAGTGAAGTTATACAATATTTGTCCTTTTATGTCTGGCTTGTTTCACTCAACGTGCATCAGGACTTCTTTTCTTCTCACGGCTGAATAATAGTCAATCATATGTATATGCCACATTTTGTTTATCCATTCATCATTCGATAGACCTTAGCACTGTTTCTATCTTTTGGCAATTGTGAATAATGCTGCTATGAATATTGGTGTGCAAATGTCAGTAGTGGGATTGCCAGATCATATGATAGTTATACACTTGGCTTCCTGAGGAACTGCTACACTATCTTCCTCAGTGGCTGCACCATTTAATGTTCACATCAGCAATGAATAAGTGTTCTTATTTCTCCACATCTCTCCAAAACCTGTAGGTTCTGGTTTGTTTAATAGCGGCCATTCTAGCATGTGTAAAATTACATCATTGTGGTTTTGATTTGATTTCTCTAGTAACTAGTGATGTTGATATGCTTTTTAGCCATTTGTAGTTCCTCTTTGGAAATACGCCTATTCAAGTCTTTTGCTCATTTTATAATCGGTTTGTGTTTTTAATGTTGAATTGCAGGATTTCATTACATAGTCTAGATGTTAAACTTTTATAGGATATGTGATTTCCAAATATTTTCTCCTGTTGTGTAGGCTGCCTTTTCCCTTTCTTGACATACTTCTTGGAAGATGAAAGCCTTCAATTTTGAGGAGGTCCCATTTGTCTATTTTTTATCTGTCATTGCTTATGCTTTGGGTATAAGTTCTAAGAAACCATTGCCTACCACAAGATATTGAAGATGCTTCCCTACATTTTCTTTTAGGAGTTTTATGATCCTGTCTCTTATATTTAGGTCTTTGATCTTTTTTGAGTTAATTTTTGTATAGAGAGTAAGAGGGGTTTTCTTTCATTCTTTTGGCTCTGGATATCCAGTTCTCCCAGCACCATTTGTTGAAGAGAGCTTTCTGCCCCAGTTGAATGGCCTTGGCAGCCTTGTCAAAGATAAATAGACCATAAATGTGTGGGCATATTTCTGAAGTCTCAATTTGGTTCCATTGATCAAAATGTCTATCTTTTGCCAGTACCATGTTGTTTTGACCACTGCATCTTTGTAATATGCTTTAAAGTTAGGAAGTATCAGTCCTCAAGCTTTGTGTTTCATTTTCAAGATACTTTTGACTATTCTGAGCCCTTCCCCTTCCAAACAAATTTGATAATTAGCTTTTCCATTTCTTCAAAGTAAGCCATTGGAATTTTGATTGGATTGCATTGAGTCTGTAAATCAATTTGTGTAGCATGGACATTTTAACAATATTTCGTCTTCCAATCCATGAACACACTTGATCATGGTGTTTTATTATTTCATGTGCTGATGGATTTGATTTGCCAGTATTTTTTTGAGGATTTTTTGCATGTAAATTCAAAAGAGATTGGTCTGTAATTTTTTTTCTTGTAGTATCTTTATCTGGCTTTGGTATTAGGGTGATGTTGGCTTCATGGAAAGAGTTAGGTAATGTTCCCTTCTCTTATAATTTCTTAGAAGTGTTTGAGCAGGGTTGGTACTAATTCTTCTTGGAGTGATTGGTAGAGTTCCCTTGTGAAGCTATCTGGTCCTGGACTTTTCTTTGTTGGGAGGTTTTTGATGACTGATTCAATCTCTATTTGCTATTAATTTGTTGAGGTCTTCTATTTTTTCTAGAGTCAACATAGGTTGTTTGTGTCCTCTAGGATATTGTCTGTGTTTTCTAGGTTGTCTAATTTGTTGGCATACAGTTGTTCCTAATATCCTCTTATGATCTTTTTTATTTATGTGAAGTCAATAGTAATGTCCCTCCTCTCATTTCTGATTTTATTTATTTGCATCTTTTCTTATGTTTCTTTGTCAGTTTAGGTAAGGTCTTGTCAAAGAACCTACTTTTGACTTTGTTGATTCTCTCTATTGTTTTTTATTCTCAATTTCATTTATTTGTGCTCTTTGTTATTTCTATCCTTCTGCTTTCTTTGGCATTAGTTTGCTCTTCTTTTTCTAGTTCCTTCAGATGTGCACTTAGGTGTTTTTTTGTTTGTTTGTTTGTTTTTGCATGGGCAGGCACTGGGAATCGAATCCTGGTCTCTGACAAGGCAGGCAAGAACTCTGCCACTGCACCACTATTGCCTGCTCCATCACCATCGCCCACCCAGGTTTTTTATTTTAGCTCTTTCTTCCTCCTTAATGTATAAATTCCCTACTCAGCACTGCCTTCACTGCATTCCATAAGTTTTTATATGCTGTATTCTTGTTTTCATTCTTGAGATATTTTCTGGTTCTCCTACATTTTTTTCTTTGACCCAGTGATTGTTTAAGACAGACTTATTTGGCTTCTGTATATTGGTGACTATTCCAGTTCTCCATCTGTTATTCGTTTCCAGCTTCATTCCTTTAAGATCAGAGAAAGTGCTTTATATAATTTCTATCTTTTTAAATGTATTGAGGTCTTTATTTTGACCCGACATGTGGTCTATCCTGGAAAATGACCCATGACCAATGGAGAAGAATGTATATTCTACTGTTTTGGTGCTGCAATGTTCTGTATATATCTGTTAGGTCTAGTTCATTAGCTTTATTATTCAAATTTTCTGTTTCCTTATTGATCTTTTGTCTAGATCTTCTACTGATGAGAGTGGTGTATTGAAATCTCTATTCTTGCTAGGGTGTCTATTACTCTCTTCAGTTTTGCCAGTGTTTGCCTCGTGTATTTTTGGGATACCCTGGCTATGTGCATAAATATTTATGATTGCTATTTCTTCTTGGTGGATTTCCCCTTTTATTAACATATTATGTTCTCTTTTGTCTTTAATATTTTTGCATTTAAAGTCTATTTTTTTCTGATATTAGTATAGCTATCCCAGCTCTTTTTTGATTACTGTTTGCATGGAATATCTTTTTCCAACTTTTCACCTTCAACCTACTTGTATTGGTTGATCCGTATAGATGGATCATATTTTTCTTTTCATTCTGCCAATCTGTGTCTTTTAATTGGGGAGTTTAATCCATTAACACTTAATGTTATTACTATACAGGCAGTACTTCAGATATTATCCCTTGGCTTCTACATGTCATATCTTGTTTTTGTCTTTCTTTTTACCCTTAATTGCCCATACTGATAATCTTCATTTCTACACCCTCTTCCAAACCTCTCTCTCCCTGTCTTGTCTTTTCTGCATTGGGCTTCTTGGATATGTACATTTATGTCTTTTGTAAGAGGTGGGAAATTTGGGGTCATCATTTAATCAAATATTCTTTCTGCCTCTTTTCCCTGCTCTTCTCCATCTGGGACACTCACAATGTGTAAGTTTGTGTGATTTGTATTATTATTCGATTATCTGTGACCCTGCTCAAGTTTTTCCATTCTTTCTCAATCTTTTATTTTCTCTGACTTCAGATGTCCTGTTTCCTAGGTCACTGATCCTTTCTTCTGCACGTTCAAATCTTTTGTTCTATACCTCTAGCATGTTGTTAATCTCATCTATCGTGCTTTTCACTCCCATAATGTCTGTTATTTTCTTTGCATGTTTTCAAATTCTTCTCTACATTCACCTGGTGTCTTCTTAATATCCTTTATCTCTTTAACTACATATTTCCTTCATCTTCTTGAAATGGTTTAGAAGATTTGTTTGAACACTTTTGATAGGTTGTTCCAAACTCTGAATCCCCTCTGACTTTTTAATTTATTCCTTTGATGGGGCCACATCTTCTTTCTTAGTATGGCTTACAATGTTTTGCTGATATCTAGGCATCTGATTTTCTTGATCAGATTATTCTGAAGGTTAGCTCTATTTCTTGTATAGGATTTTGCTATTGATTGAGTTTGTGTCAAGGGTCTTCTTTGAACCTTGGTTCTTCAGTATTTCCAAGCCAAAACAAGGTCAGGGACCCATGCTAGGGTCGCAGACCAATTTTGAAGGGTTCTGGGGAGAGGATCAGTAAAGACACCAAAAAAGCCTTTATTTCAGCTACTTACGGGTGTGCTTTCCTGCCTTGCCCAGAAGATGGCACACGTCACTAAGAAACCTTTTTGCTGCTTCCTCCAACATGCACTTTCCTGGCCTGCCCAGCAGATGGTGATCTTTGGCAACCTATTCCCTCAGCCCTAATAAGGCAGGGTATTTCTAGCCCTCTGTCAGTCCCCAACCCTGACCTGATGGAAACAATGGCTGGGGGCCAGTCAGGTATGGGTCCAGGTTGCAGGACCCTGCAGTTCAAATTCACTGACTAAGAGCTGGATCGGTGCTGGGCCATGTTCTCCTCTGTTCTTGAGGAGGATGTCATGGCCCTCCCAGGCTACAGCAGCCCACCAGGACGTCCAAGAGCTAGCCTCCAGGGTGGTGGATGGGCACCAGTTCCTCAGTTCCTCACCACAGTTTCTCAGTCTCTTAGTCTGGCTCTTCCTTGGAAGCTGTGCAGTGCTCTCCTGGTCTCCAGAGCCCCCAGGACAGATGTTTGAGTTTCCCACAAGTCCTCTCTTGCTGTGCTGATTTGAAACTGTTATGTACCCCAGAAGAGCCTGTGTTCTTTTAATCCAAACTTGTAAGGGCAGATTTATTGTTGGGTGGGACCTCTTAGGTTGTTTCCATGGAGATATGAACCCACCCATTCAAGGTGGGCCTTAATCCACTTACTGGAGTTCTTTAAATGATGGACATTTTGGAGAAAACACAGATGCTTGGAGATGCAGACAAAGCACCCCAGAAGATGCTAAAGCAAAGGACCCACAGGACCCAGGACAGTAGATGTAGCCATGTGCCTTCCCATGTCACAGAGAAACCCCAGACACAATCGGCCTTTCTTGAGTGAAGATATCCTCTTGTTGGTCCCTTAATTTGGACATTTTCATGGTCTTAGAACTGTAAGTTAGTGTTCTAGTTTGCTAGCTGCTGAAATGCAATATGCCAGAAACAGAGTGACTTTATAAAAGGGGAATTTGATAAGTTGCTAGTTTACAGGTCAAAGGCTGAGAAAATGTCCCAATTAAAACAAGTCTATACAAATGTCCAATCAAAGGCATCCAGGGAAAGATACCTTGGTTCAAGAAGGCCAATGAAGTTCAGGGTTTCTCTCTCAAGTGGAAGGGCACATGGTGAACACGGTCAGGGTTTCTCTCTCATCTGGAAAGGCACATGGCAAACACCACGTCATCTGCTAGCTTTCTCTCTTGGCTTCCTGTTTCATGATGCTCCCCGGGAGGCGTTTTCCTTCTTCATCTCCAAAGGTCGCTGGCTGGTGGACTCTGTGCTTCTCATAGCTATGTCATTCTCTGCTCTCTAAGAATCTCATTCTCCAAAATGTTTCCTCTTTTATAAGATTCCAGTAAACTAATCAAGACCCACCCGAATGGGTGGAGACACGTGTCCACCTAATCCAGCTTAACAACCACTCATGATTGAGTCACATCTCCAGGGGGATGATCTAATTACAGATTCAAACATACAGTACTGAATAGGGATTAGAAGAAATGGCTAGATTTATAAAATGGGATTAGGATTAAAACATGGCTTTTCTAGGGGACATACATCCTTTCAAACCAGCACATTAAGTAACCTAATAAATCCCCTGTGTAAAAGCCATTTCGGGTATTTTGCATTACAGCAGCGTTAGCAAATCAAAGCATCTGGCTTTGATATGAGGGTGATGTTAGCCTCTGTGAAGATCAGGTTTAGGTGTCAACTTGGCCAGGGAATGGTACCCAGTTGTCTGGTCAGGCAAGCACTGGCCTAACCATTACTGCATGGATATTTCATGGCTGGTTGATAAACCCAAAGGCTGGTTTATTGAGACATCAGTCAGTTGATTGTATCTGTGGCTGATTACCTCTATGATCAACTAAGGGTATGTCTTCCACAGTAAGAGAATTTCAATTAGTTGGATTTAATCCAATCAGTTGAAGAGTTTTAATGAAGAAGAGAGAATTTTCACTTTTTTTCTTCCTTCAGCCAGCAAACTTCTCCTGTGGAATTCATCAAGGACCTTCAACAGAGCTGCCAGCCTCGTGGGTTGCCCTATGGATTTGGAGCTTTTGCATTCCCATGGTTGCATAAGACACTTCTATGTATCTCCTATTTATGATATCTCCTGTTGATTCTGTTTCTCTAGAGAAACCTGACTAATACAGCTTGGTACCAGGTTCTTGAGAAACAGAATCTTAAATATGGGTTTTTACAATTGGTCTTCTATTCCAGTCACATTTGAAGGCACTAATGGCTCCGTTTCCAATAATCAAGGTGGCACTGACAGTCCACGGCATGAGTCAGCAGTACAGACGCACAAAATATCACCATTTGATTCTCCTAAGCATACTTTTATATGAGGCAAGGCTCTGAGTGAAAATGTTTTTGACACCTTAACAGAGTTTTATGGAGTTAAGAAGTACAATGATGTTGGCTGGGTGTTCTTAGATATGCTGGATACAGTTACGAGAGAAGGGATGCGCCGAAGGCTTCAAATTTGCAACTTAAATGCCATATGAATGATGTGAAAGTTTCTGTGTGTGCCTGTGTTCGTTGGCTAGCTGCCAGAATGTGATATACCAGAATTGGAACAGCTTTTACAAAAAGAAGAATTTAATAAGTTACAAGTTTACAGTTCTAAGGAAGTGAAAGTGTTCAAATTAAGGCACCCACAAGAGGTTACCTTCATTCAAAAAAGGCTGAGGGGGTGGCGGTGCGATGGTGGCTCAGTGGCAGAATTCTCACCTGCCATTGATTCCCTGTGCCTGCCCATGTAACAAAAAAGAAAAGAAAAAGACAAAAGGCCGATGGGTCAGGAACACCTCTGTCACCTGGGATGTCACGTAGCTGGCATCTACTGGTCCCTTGCTCCTCTGTGAAGATCAGGTTCAGGTGTCAACTTGGCCAGGGGATGGTGTCCAGTTATCTGGTCAGGCAAGCACTGGCCTAACCATTACTGCATGGATATTTCATGACTGGTTGATAAACCAGAAGGCTGGTTTATTGAGACATCAGTCAGTTGATTGCTCTGTTGCTTTTAGCCTCTGTTCCTATAGGGGTTCCTCATTTTACCTCTACAGGCCTGGCTTTCATCTCTTTGCTTCCCTTGGCTCTCTCCAGGTTCTGGCTTGCTTAGTGTCTCATGGCAACAGTTGCTGGGCTGTCTCCAAACATCCATGTCTCTGTTTTCCACAATCTGCATCTGTGTCAGCTCTGCGGTGAAGTTTCTGTTGGTTCTGAGGCTTCTGTCATTTCTGTCAGTTATGACTCTCTCTAAAATGCTTCCTCTTTTAAAGGAGTCCAATAAACTAATCAAGACCCACCTGGAATGGGTGGAGTCACATCTCCATCTAATCAAAAGATTACACCCACAATTGGGTATGTCACACCTTCATGGAGATAATCTAATAAATTTTCCCACCTACAGTACTGAATAGGGATTAAAAGAAACAGCTGCTCCCACAAGATTGGATCAGGATTAAAACATGGCTTTTCTGGGGGTACATAATACTTTCAATCTGGCGCAGTGCCCTGAAAGAAAAGTCCTATTTCCTTATGGTTGCAGACTTGAGATTTCTGAAAACCAGACCCAGAGTCACGTCATGCAAGTAGCAGATTTACAATGCAAACTAAATTGTCAATCTTGCAGGCTATGTGCTGTTAAAGTAAGGGCTTTGATTGGATAATAATGGGATCCCAAAACTTGGAATGGGGTCGTATTGGTTGATAATGATGTTGGTGGGAATATGGAAACCCTAGATTCTGCTGAGTCTCTGCTAAACAGACCTGCAATGGAAACAGCCACACAATCTCCAGCCTGCCCTAAGGAAACATCTGCCTGACCTCCAGTCTCCTCTGAGGAGTCTGCCATCCAACCTGCACCTGAAGAGATGAATTTTCAGTCCTGCCTAACTTGTTACCTCTTCCCCTGGGGAAACAGCCCTCACATTTCTGTCTGGAGCAACTGATCCTGTTTCCCCACATAAAACTGCAATGGAATGCCCTGAGGTAATTGGCTTGAAAGACACTTCTAATTATTTTCATTACCTACTCCCCCAACCTTCTTTTCTTCAAGACCTATAACTAAACTAACATCCCAACAGGCCCAGAAAGGTGATATACAAAGTGTGACTCCTAAGGAGTTTTGCTATCCTCCAAAAAACTGCATGAGTTTTCCAACTTATATAAAGAGAAATCAGGGGAATATGTGTGGGAATGGATACTAAAAGTGTGGGATAATAATGGAAGTAATATAAAGTTGGATCAGGCTGAATTTATTGATATGGGCTCACTAAGCAGAGATTCTGCATTCAGTGTTGTAGCTCAAGCGGCTAGAAAGGGCATTAATAGATAGTTTGGGTGGTTTGCTGAAACATGGATCAAAAGGTGACTGACATTACTTGAAGTTGAAATGGCAGAATTATCCTGGTCTAATGTAGATGAGAGGATCCAAAGGTTTAGAGAGATTGGAATGTTAGAGTGGATTTGTCATGGAAGACCTGCTCATACACCCCAGGAATGTCCAGAAGACACACCTTTTACCAGGACTTGAGGAACAAATTTGTGAGCCTAGCTCCATCATCCCTGAAGAGCTCTGTAGTTGCACTTCTCTGTAGGTCAGCTATTACTGTGGGAATTGCTGCCACTGAGCTGGATTTTCTTAAACACAATGGGGATGATCAGATACCGAGTTGGCAGAAGCCATGTGGAGACCATTAATCACCATAGGCAAGATGGGCATGGCCATCGTAATGGACAACAGACTCAAAGCAGCTGTCAAACTAATCCGACATGCAGAGACTTCTGGCATTGGCTAGTTGATCGTGGGGTACCTAGAAGTAAAACAGATGAACAGTCTACTAAATTCTTGTTTGAGCTGTATAAGCAGAAGAATTCTAGGTCAAGTGAACTAGAAAGTCTAACTTGAATTACAAAAACAGGGAGTCATGGGACCTTAATCAATACCCTGACTTGAGAGTGTTTACAGACCCAGAGACCCTTGAATGAGAGGAGGGTCAGGTACTCTTGGGGAAGGACCCTTTTATACTGCCCCAAATTTACACTGTTAACCTTCCTCCCAGCCTTCTCCAAGGAGACTTACAGCCTTTTACCAGGGTAACTATGCACTGGGGAAAAGGAAATGATCAGATATTTGGGGGATTATTAGATACTGGCTCAGAAGTTACATTAATTACCAGGAGACCCAAAATGTCATTGTGGACTAACAGTCAGAGTAAAAGCTTATGGAAGTCAGGTAATTGATGGAGTTTTCACTCAGGTCCATCTCACAGTGGGTCCAGTGGGTCCCTGGACACATTCTGTGGTTATTTCCTCAGTTCTGGAATGCATAATTGGAATTGACATACTTAGCAACTGACAGAATCCCCATATTGGTTCCCTGACTCATGGAGTGAGGGCTATTATGGGTAGGAAAGGCCAGGTGGAAGCCACTAGAACTGCCCCTACATAGCAAAATAGCAAATCAGATGCAATACCAGATTCCTCGAGGGACTGCAGAGATTAGTGCCACTCTTAAGGACATGAAGTATTCGGGGTGGTGATTTCCACCACATACCCATTCAACTCTCCTATTTGGCCTATACAGAAGACAGATGGGTCTTGGAGGATGCCAGCAAATTACCATAAACGTAACCGGGTGGTGTCTCAAATTGCAGTTGCTGTTCCAGATGTGGTATGTTGAGCAAATCAAAACATCTTCTGGTACCTGGTATGCAGCTATTGAGCTGGCAAATGCTTTTTTCTCAATAGCTGCTAGTAAGGACCACCTGACACAGTTTGCATTTAGCTGGCAAGGCCAGCAGTATACCTTTACCTCAAGGGTATATCAGCTCTCCAGCCTTCTAACACAGCTTCCTAGAATGAGTTAGGGAGAGTTCCTTCCTTTTCAGTTTTTGGAAAGAGTAAACATTCTTCTTGGAATGTTTGGTAGAATTTCTTTGTGAAGCCATCTAGTTCTTGGCTTTTTTTTTCTTTCTTTCTTTTTTTTTTTGGTCTGGAGGTTTTTGATTACTGATTCAATCTCTTTATTAGTTATGTTTGTGGAGGTCTTCTATTTCTTCTTGATTCTGTGTAGGTAGTTTGTCTGTTTCTAGAAATCTGTCTATTTCACTTAGGTTATCTAATTTATTGGCATAAAGTTGTTCACAGAAGCCTCCTATAATCTATTTTATTTCTGTGGGGCCCATGGTAGTAGCCACCCTCTCATTTCTGATTTTATTTATTTGCATCTTCTCTCTTTTTTGTCTTCATCGACTAACTAAGGGTTTGTTAATTTTATTGAACTTTTCAAAGAATCAACTTTTGCTTTTGTTAAGTCTCTCTCTTTCTCTCTCTTTTTTTTTTTTGTTTATTCTCTATTTTGTTTATCTGCACTCTAGTCTTTGTTATTTCCTTCCTTCTGCTTGCCTTGGGTTTAGTTTGCTTCTCTTTTTATAGGTTTTCCAGTTTTGAGGTGAGGTCTGTGGTTTGAAACCTTCTTTTTTTAATGTAAGCCTTTAGAACTATAAATTTCCCCCTCAGCACTACCTTTGTTGCATCTCATAAATTTGGGTATGTCGTATTTTCATTTTCCTTCTCCTCAAGATATTTCCTGATTTCCCTTGTGATTTCCTTTTTAACGCATTGGTTGTTTAAGAATATGCTGCTTAATTTCCACATATTTGTGCATTTTCCATTTCTCTCTCTGTTATTGATTTCTAACCTTACTCCATTTTGGTCAGAGAAGATACATTGTATGATTTCAATAGTTTTGAATTTATTGAGATTTGTTTTGAAATCAAATGCATGATCTATCTTGGAGAATGGTCCATGTTTACTCAAGAAGAAGGTCTATTCTGTTGTTGGATGAAGTGGTCTCTATATGTTAGTTTAGAGTATCATTCAAGTCCTGTATTTCGTTATTGATCTTATGACTAAATGTTTTATCGATTATTAAAAGTGGTGTATGAAAGTCTCCTACCATTAGCATAGAGCCATTAATTCCTCCCTTCAAAAATATCAGTATTTGCTTCATATATCTCGTGGGCTCAGCTGTTAGGTGCAAATTACTTATAACTGTTATGTCTTCTTATTGAAGAGACCGCTTTTATCAGTATATAATGATCATCTTGTCCCTCAGAACTGTTTTTTACTTAAAATCTATTTTATCTGATATTAGTATAGCTACTCCAGCTCTCTTTTAGTTACTACTTATATGGTATATATTTTTTCCCATTCTTTCACCTTCAATGTACTTGTGTCTTTGAATTTGGGGTGAGTCTTACAGATCCAATTCCTCACAATAAATTTCTTTTTTATATACACACACATATAATACATATATCCCGTTGATTTTGTTTCTCTGGGAAAACCTGACTTATACACTCCTTCAAGACCACATGCATACTTGCAGTGGAAGAGGCACTGTCTGGGCATCAGAGGCTCAGGACACCCAGGGCCTGGTGGGGTGCTAGTGTGTCGTGGAATAAGCAGCACATCAGGTGTCAGCGGACCAGGTTCCAGGGGTGGGGATGGGGGGGTGGTTCCTGCATTGCTCAGGGCCTGCGAAGTGGAGCAGGCTTGTTACCTGCCAGGCCGGTTGGAAGGGGCCACAACAGCCCTTGGCAAATCGTGAAGTCCTGTTGGGTAAGAAGGAGCAGGATGGTAACTTGGGAAGATTTGGGGTGCTGAGGGGCCTTTGGGGTGCTGAGGAGCCTTTGGTGCATGTGCGTGCTGGGTGTGTATGTGCAGTGCTTGTATGAGTAGGTGTATGAACCTGAGGGCACACGGCTCACTGGCAGGAAAGGGCTGCCTCCTCCACAGGGTCAGGCCAGGGTCTGCCAGCTTCCCTTTTCATGAACTGATTGATGGTCTGGCTGGGGTCTCAGAGATGGCCCTCCCACTTCAGGTTGAGCCTAGGGAAGCTCACCCCCAGTGCAGTCTCAGAAGCTGCTGGAAAGAGTCCACATGTGATGAGACCTCCCTGCCATTTTGTGTGAGGGTCTCAATTTTTCCCTCCTGTGGTGGGCTTCCCTTCTCCTGGACTGGTTTCTTCCCTTCCTTCCTCTGTTCCCTCCCCAGGACCTTACCCCAGCCAAAATACTCTACCCCAAGGCCCCTGCACAGGCCCTCTTGGTAGTTAGAGTCAGGTATCAGCTTGGCCAGGTGAAGATGCCTAGTTACATTGCTGTGGATATGAGTCAGTGGCATGTGCACCTCATCTGTTGCTGATTATATCTGCAGTCGGCTAGGAGGCGTGCCTGCTGCATTGAATGATGTTTGATTTAATTGACTGATGCTTAAATGAGAGAGCTCAATGTAGCACAGCCCAAGCAGCTCAGCATACCTCATCTCAGCCCTCGCAGCTCAGCCCAGGCCTTTGGAGATGCAGAAAGAAATCACCCTGGGGAAAGTTGTTGGAACCCAGAGGCCTGGAGAAAAGGCCAGCAGAGATTGCCCTGTGCCTTCCCATGTAAGAAAGAACATCAGTTGAAAATTAGCTGCCTTTCCTCTGAAGAACTATATGTTAACTAAATAAATTCCCTTTTATTGAAAGCCAATCTGTCTCTGGTGTGTTGCATTCTGGTATCTAGCAAACTAGAACACCCCCACCCCAACCTATACACCCTGGGGTCCTGGGCAGCGTTCTGCTCTGCCTGCTCTCCCCGTAACCCATGCTCACGCTGGGTAAAGTTCACTCCCCAACCAAGCCAGACTCACAGCGTTCCTTCACTGTCTGTTCCTCCAATACTTCCTCGATCTTCACTCTTTCTCCTTTGAGAAGCACTCCTGGTGGCCCTGGCCCCCTGCAATTTCTATCCCTAGCCCAGGAAAGCAGGGCAAGCCGCAGGGCAGGCCAAGGAGCTCTACCTCCCTGCAGTCCCCCAGGGGATGTACCCCCTTGGAAGGGAACTGGCCAAGTCCCCCAGGGGATGTACCCCCTTGGAAGGGAACTGGCCAAGTCCCCCAGGCCCACTCTGCCTGTAGCTCCTAGGGACCCGAGGGCTTAGACTCCACCTCCCCTAGCCCCACTCTGGGCCTGGATCTGCTGAGTATGCTTAGGGGTCTCAGTCCATCACTGCCGACACAGAGGCCAGATGCCAGAACCCCGAGCCTTCAAGCTACCTCCAGCCCTGGCCCTGAGGTCAGTTGGCCTGTGGCTGGCTGGCAGTGGAGCTGGGATGAGAAGGGGCCCATTCGCCTCTTAGACTGAGCCCTGCCCACTGCCCTACATGGCCAGACAGGCAGCTCAGCTCTGTTTTCCTCTGGAGTTCCCTCACGCCTTGTCCCCAGCTGGTATCCCTGCTCTGGTGGCTGGAGATTCCCCTCTGGCTGGTGAGTGGCCCTGGGCGTCCTGAGCTTTATCCCCAGCCAGGATCCCAGTGTTCTCCAGGGCAGGACAGCTCTCCAGAGGGTGAGGGGCGGGAAACAAATGACCAACCCACGAACCACCTCCCCCATTTTCCCAAATACCTTTCCCTGTGTGCTCGTTTGAAACTGTATGTATCCCAGAAAAGCCACATTCTTTTAATTCTAATCCAATCTTGGGGGGGCATACCTTTGTTTGGGTGGACCTTTTGATTAGGTTGTTTCCATGGAGATGTGACCCAAATCAGACCCACTCTGATTAGTTGGAGATGTGACCCTGCCCATTCAAGGTGGGTCTTCACCCTTTAACTGGAGCGCTATAGGAAGAGAACAAAAGGCAGACAACACAGGTAGAGCTCAGAGCCAATACAGAGAGCTGACACCTGGACACAGATGTTTGAAAATGCAGAAGGATGCCCCAGGGGAAGCCAGAAAGACCCATAGCAGCTGAGAGCCTTTTGAAACCAGAAGCCAGGACAGGCAGCAGACATTGCTGTGTGTCTTCCCATGTGATAGAGAGACCCCTGGACATGATCGGCCTTTCTTGAGTGAAGGTATCCTCTTGTTGGTGCCTTAATCTGAACTTTTTCATGGCCTCACAATTGGAATTTGTAACTTAATAAATCCCGTTTTAAAAAAGCGTATCCATTTCTTGTATATTGCAAACCAACAGCTTTAGCAAACAGAAGCACCTTGGAAGCACGGTCTCTCTCTGCAGCCCCCGATGGTCCCTGATCCCTCTTCCAGGAGCTGGGATCAAGACAGGACGCCCACTCGAGGCACCAGCCCCTCCGGCACCAGCCCCATTCCTGATCTCAGGAGGCAGGGAAAGGGTGGGAGCAATGCTGATGCCTCTGCACTCCCGTCTGTCTGTCCTGTGCCTGGCTCTGTGAACCGGTTTGCTGGGCACCCCGAGCCTGCCCCTCAGGAGGGATGGGGAGGTCCCCTCCCCACCATGGGGGTGACTGGGCAGGGGGATCAGCCCCAGGCGCCACAAATGCGGCCTCCCCTAAGCCTTGTTCAGGGACCAGGTATGAACTCCTTCATTTCCCTGTGTCACTGGGGCCCCCAGAACGGGATGCAGAGGGTGGGTGAAGAAAGAACAGGCCTGGAACACAGGGCCAGGTATTTGGAAGCCATTCCACAACTGGGAGGAGATGCTACTCGTGGCCTTTGGGGAACAAGTCACTGAACTTCACTCATTTATCAATCTGCAAGATGTGGGCAATAGCATTACATTGTAAATGGGAGTTTAAATCAGACAATACACCGCTTGTCCTAGGAAGCCTTTAGTAGATGGGAGCTAACATTATGTTGGCTTTAACGCTGGTTCCTATGGGGAGGCCAGGCCACCCAAACAGAAAATGCCCCAGGGTGGCATTAATGAAGGCTGGGGTTCAGAGTAAGGGAGGTGACCATCCTGCCCCCAAGGCGGCTGTTCATGCTTGCCCAGATGAGTAACTTCCTATTCCCACCATCCCCTTCCACACTCCAGGATTTACTTTAGATTCCAAACCTTGTCCCATTTCAGGAGTTGTTCCCACTGTACCAGGTTTCCTAAGTAAGCACAGAACAAGGCCGGGGGGTGTCAGAAGAGGGGGAAGGGGTCATGGTGCCATCATCCCAGTGTGTGGTGTTCAGTCCACAGGAAAGAAGAAAGAGGCTGAGCTGCTCCTCCCTCAGCAGCCTCTATGGATCGTGTTTTCTGGGTTGGTTTACAGGGATCCTGGTCAGAGTCACAGAAAATGCGGATCAGGCCCAGAGCCATTGACCTGAGGTTCTATTAAGCCCCCACATGCTAAACCTTGCTTTAAGCACATACGTTGTTTGAAAATCCTGAGGAATTTTAGCCAGCTTGAAATACAAGGCAGGATAACAGGGAGTCTGGGATCCCGGGTCAAGGAGAAGGCAGGACAGAGAAACCTTGCAGGAAGATGGAAGAGAAGGCAGTCCTCGGGTCAATTTTGCATATTATCGGGGAGCGTCAGGAGAAGCACTTTCTAATGACCCATCCTGGAAGAGACTACTCCAGAGGCTGCCTGGAGAATTCCTGCTGCGGAGGCGGCTTGGGCGGGATGGTTATGGGTTCTTCCTCCCTCTGATGAGCTGGGCTTTTGGGCATTTGGTCACCAGCTTTGGTGGCTGCCACCCCACCCTTCCGGGCAGCAATTTCCTTCCTGAGGAACTACATTGATTTTTGTGAGTATCTGCTTGGGCAGGGTCCACTAGGACCTTCGGATCCATGTCTTCCGCATTTGGGCATAAAGTTGCTCCCCATTTTATGTCTGCTGGACTCTGTTCCTCATTCATACCCTGTAGTCCTTACCCCATCCCGCCAACACTTTTTAATCTTTGCCAGTTCCAGTGACATTTTTGTAAAAGTCAAGCACCAACTGGAGATTCCTTTGGGCAGTTGTCAAGGCACCACCTTCTCTCTTTGCAGCAGGCTGAATCCTCCCAGCAGGTCACCTGGTCTTGCCCCTTCCTCTCAGCCTAGATGGGTTCATGGCTGAGGGTTGCAGGGTGTCTTACGGAGAGTTAGCCTCTGGCAGAACCCATTGATTAGAAAGCCTCTTGGCAGACTGGCACATCATTTCTATTAAAAAAGAAAAGGTGGGGGAAGGCATGGGGTCTTAGATATTAAAATGACTAAAATCAACAAAATAGCTGCCATCATGGAAGGCCTACTAAGCAGTAGGCACTGAGCTCCATGCACATGGTCCCAAAGCCTCCTGCAATCCCTCTGATGCCCCTTTTATAGGTGAAGCCACCACGGCACGGAGAGGCCCAGTGAATAGGTGGGATGGATGCTGCTAGTGTCCATCCTTGCTAACAGAACCTCAATTCGGTCCGCACCCTTTGGGGTGCCATGTCCTTTGGGTGGGGGTGGGCTGCTCCTCAGTCAAGGGGCTCAGCTTGGCCAGCCATGGTCAGGCCTGGTGACCTCAGGACTTTCGCCACAATGTGCTGGCTTGGGTGTGTGCACGGGACACAGATTTGGTCAAGGAGTTGTGAGTCTGGGGTGGGAGTGGGGAAAGGTTTCCTCCCCCTCAATAGGAGGATAGAGGAGTAGCATCTTTCCCTGCCTCTGGATGTTTGCATATTTGCAGGGCCCCGAGCAGACAAGTTTGAGGACAAAAGCTGCCCTTTTGAGGCTGGGGGGCAGGAAATGGGAAGGCAGGGAATCCACCGGGCTGTCAGGCCGTGGAACTAGCTGAGCTGAGAACGCACTGCCTTAGGACCTCCTGGCGCCCATCATTTAAGTGCTACAGCTGGGTTTTCTGCTGCTGGGACTAGAAATATTCAGCCTGCCACGGGGGAGCTGGAAAGGGAAGGCGGGCTTGTCGGTCCTCGCAGCCACACTAGGAGGCACTCTGCTCCCTACCCTTTCCTATCGCCCTTTGCACCTTCCCTGCTGCCAGGCTGGTTCAAACCAGAGAGCAGCAGGAGATGGGGGTGGAGGAGGGAGAGGCAGCCAGAGCCACAGACAGACCTGCAGAGAGCACAGTCATCTCTCATTCCCACGACTCTTTCCTGGATTTAGGCAGATATCAGAGAACAGGCTGCGCAGGGTTTATAGACACGGCGAAGGCTGAAGGGACGCAAGTGCCGCCGCATTTGCAAACAGCTGTAGCGGAGCCAGCCCGCCTTTACTGGATGGCCTGGGTGTGCCACGGCCAATGGAATGGGGGCTTTTATGGGCAAACACAAAATCCAGATAATTCCATTTATTTGATCATTGTAGTACAGGAAATGCCAGA